>JAIUZE010074749.1:11949-42197 GCA_022085475.1 Heliosperma pusillum | reverse complement strand
TGTTTTGATTGCCTTGGTAAAAATTACCTTGGCCTTGATTGTTGAAGTTTTGGTTCCCTTGATTTTGATTCCAATTTCCTTGACCTTGATTCCAATTACCTTGGTTTTGGAAATTACCTTGGTTATTGTAACCTTGATCATTGAAGTGTTGATTTTGGAATTGGGTGGATCCTTGACCTTGTTGAGAGTTGTTGAATTGATTGTTATAGTTTCCTCTAGAAAATTGACCTCCTCCTCTAGGTTGGGAAAAACCCGGAGGGTTGGAAGGTTGAGTTTGTGTGTGTTGAGGGTTTAGGACATTTTGGCTTTTGTAACTCATGTTTGGGTGAAATTTTGAGCTTGGATGATAGAAATTTGAATTTGGGTTGTAAGCTCCTTGATTTTGGAATTGAGGCCTTGAGGGCCGTGGGGTGTTGTTGACTCCTTGAAAAGCATTCACATGTTGGTAGTCATTTCCTCCTTCATTGCTATAAGAAAAATTGTTCCCACAAACTTCAAAGGTGTGTCCATATCCATTGCAAATTTCACCAGTGGGGGTTTGATAAGCTTCCACCATAGGAGGTGCATAAGACCCACTAGCTTCATTCACATGATGGCCTTGACTTTGATTTTGAGCTTTTTGAAGCTCGGCAAAACCCTTTGTAAAAGTTTGTGTGAGCAAATCAATCTTGGCATTGGTATCCGCATTTGAAAAGTTCTCACTTGGGTACTTAGAACTCCTCCTCAAGCTATTTCCTCTAGAACTAGTACCATAGCTAAATTCCGACTCAACCATCTTCTTAATCAATGCCGCCCCTTGTTGGTCATTCAAATGATCAAAACTTCCCCCCGCGGAAGCATTCACCATAGCCTTGGTTTGAGGGAGGAGAGTTTGATAGAATGTTTGAGTGACATACCAATCCGCAATTCCATGATGAGGGCAACGGACAAGTAAGTCAATGAATCGATCCCATGCCTCTCCTAAGGATTCTCCATCCTCTTGTTGAAAGGTTGTTATCTCATTCCTTAGCATCGCCGTTTTGGAAGCGGGGTAGTACTTGCTTAGGAACTCCTTAGCCAAATCATCCCAAGTAGTGAAAGTGTTTGGAGAATGGTTATTCAACCACCTCTCCGCCCGGTCTTTAAGGGAAAATGGGAACAACATGAGGCAAAGAGTTTCCTCGGGCACACCATTCCTCTTCATGATTCCTACCCTACTTTTGAATTTTCTCAAGTGGGCATGAGCATCCTCATCGGGGAGGCCTCCAAAGCTATCCCGCTCAATAGCACTCATTTGAGCCGGGTGAATCTCAAAATTATTTGGGGCCAAGACACCGAAGTTGATTGGAGATTGGGTATCATCGTGGTTGGGACGGTTACGATCACGTAAAGTCGTCATTTGTGGTTGATTTTGTTGTTGAGGTATTGTAGGTGGTGAATTTGGTGGTGTATTTTGTTGTGTATTGTAGAAGGGGTTTTCAAATATGGGTTCAATGGTGTTGTTTTGTGGGAAATCGATTGTTGGAGTGGATGTAGAAGCAATTGAAGTATTGGCTTGTCGATGGCTAACTCTTCTTGAATTCCTAACCCGAGCAAGTGTATTGGCACGGAGAGTCCTAAACAACCTTTCGGGTTCCGGATGGCTCAAGAACAACCCTTCCCCCCTAGGCATGCACTCAAAGCAACTCAAAAACAAGTTAGACTCCTAGTGTGTTTTTGGGCACACTAGGGAAAGACAATAATGCAAGGCACTCTACAAATAATCTAACAACTAAAAACCAACAAAAACAACAAGTAACTTGGCTAAATCTAAGACACAAAACACACTACGAGTTTCCTTACGCCATCCCCGGCAACGGCGCCATTTGATGATCGGTTCGTCGTCAAAACAAACATAAAAAATAACCCAATAAAAGTAGTATAAAGGGGTCGAATCCACGAGGATGGTGGGGTCAACTACTAGTTCGATTGAATCCTATTCTAGCCTAAAATATGACGGATTGGAAAGTTAACGAAAAACTAGGAAAAACAAGTAATCGCTAAGTAATAAAGATGAAAACAATTAAGGGAAAGACTAAGGTGAAGGGTTCACCTTAGGGGGATTAATGGGTTAGTCGGGTAACTAGCAAATGGGTAAATAATTCGAGTAAAATCGATTGCTAATGTCTCAAATCACCCATATAAACGCTTAGTCTAATCGTCTCTACCACCGTCGCTTAAGAGAAAATCAAACCATGCTTGATAAAATGGCAACTTTCGTTCACACATTTCATCAAACACTTGGTGTTCATATGGGCAATACCCAAATCATTTACCACAAACTTACTAATTAACCAACCTAATACCCCACATGATCCACCCTTAGGCTCCCTCTAAACCCTAGAGGAGAATCTACTCACACATGGTAAAGGGAATCAAAGCACTAAAGGGAAGGGGGAGTTCAATCAACATTATGCTATGAGAAGAATAAAGATAACAATCAAAAGATGAACTATAAACTAGAAATGGAAATTAATTGCATAAACAATAAAAAAGATGAGAGATTTAATACCAAACAAAACTTATATTGATGAGTAGGGGGAATGTCTTCACCCAAGTCTTCAATACAAACCCCAAAAATAAAATGAAAGACTAGATTCAACAACTAGAAATGAGAAACTAAACTAGATTAGGGAAATATTAGGAGAGTAATTAGGGACTAATTTAGGTTACAAACTTCTAGGGTTTTGTGCTAAGAGGAATGTAAAAAGTCTGCTTACAAAATAATAAGGGGGGGTATATATAGGTATCTCGAAATTAAGGAAGAAATTAGAAGAGAGGGCGAATTTTCAGTCTTGTGTTCCCGGCCGGTCGACCGGCCGCCGGGCCTCTGACCGGCCGCCGGGCCTCTGACCGGCCGCCGGGCCTCTGACCGGCCGCCGGGCCTCTGACCGGCCTGGAGCACATCAGTGACTTCAGGAACTCCGTCTTCAAATCCTCAAAATTTCACTAAGTATGGAGAATGGGGGTCTGGGCCGGTCGACCGGCCGCCGGTCCCCCACCGGCCTGGAGCACGTTTACACTCCCATATGCCTTCTGATGTAGGTGTAGGCCGGGTAGTCGACCGGCCGCCGGTAGGCCGGCCGACGCTACCTGGGCCTTTTCTTCTCTTTTTCAACTTCTTTCATTTGTAGAGTGGTGGTCTGGGCCGGTTGACCGGCCGCCGGTCTGGGGCCCGGCCTGGGCCACCTGATGACTCAATTCTTCACTTCTTCATCTCATCTTCGAATCCCGACTCATGCAAGACCCTATTGCTCCGATTTCTTCATTTCCGCCTTAATTCCTACAAATTAAGACCGATATTCATAGCACGGGAAAACGGGAAGCAGAATGCAATCAAGGGCACGCAAATCCGTGTAAACAGACCAAAATGGGGACGAAAATGAGGGAAAAACGTGACTAATTAAATGCTTATCAATATTCATCATAACAAAGGTGTCTTAAAGAAAAAGGTTCATAACGAAAGGAAATAATATTATACATAAAAAGTATCTAAAACGGGAGACATATAATATCCCGTATAAATACGGAAATAAAAGAGTGTATAATATATACAATCCTAAGAACCGAATATAGGTCCAAGGTAATACTTCACTCGCTAGCTCGTCAATGTACCCAAGTCTGCATCACAAACCTGCCAACCGCATTAAATATAAACACGGAAGCCACAGTCAGTGGGGAGTAACTCCGAGTTCTCCCAGCCACGAAATGTCGAGTTTAATAAAACATGAATAACATAAAAGAGATGTATATGGAAAAATACAAACCTTAACATATACGATATGCTTTTCATGTTATGAAACAATTAACTAACATATAACCTATCATATGAAAGCTATCATGTGAATCTGTTAACAACCTATAACACGAGGTAGGGAAGCTGGTATGCCGGCTCAGAGGTTACATTTAAAACATGGCCCTGATACACTCAAACCCTAATCATACAAGATATCATGTGAATCAGTTAACATCCGGTAATCCAAACTCTATCAACCTTAGCCGGCTTGCATCTCACCTTCTAAGATTCATAAAATCATCAATCATGAAAGACCAATACGTCTAGAAACAGGCATAAGTTCCTAGTACAGTCAATAGTCGACTTCTGTAACTCGAGGCTATACCACAAGGTAGGAAAACATCCTAGTCCTAGACTGATCAGACCTAGCGACAACAGCTATTCCATTCCCCGTCTCATGACCAAAAGTACACAAGAATCTCTACTAGGCGACCCCCTAAGCAGAGTTGGCTAGGACTTAAGCTGGCTCCATTCCCAAAGTGGAACTATTAGGCAGCCATGCCCCGACTTGGATATAAACCCACCAAGCCGTGACACAAAAGCTATTAACCATGAACTATATACTCGTTAAAGATAGTAAGGCCTATCTATGACATGGTCCAAGATACTCATTTAGAATTAGAATGGTCAAGACGCCATATACTCATAATTCTCTATGGGTACTTAGTCAACACGACACCAACCATATAATTAAACAGTCACTGGAAAAACTTCCTATCATGTGACTAATTGCATATAAATCATATTCAAATAACATATCGCCTCATATCTACTAAGGCTAATTCATTAATTACATACAACCTTACTTGAAGACAAATCCCCGACCCGAGTCCCGCGACGGGTCATCAGTCAAAACGGGGCTGACTAGATCTTAGTTTGACCAAACCCGTTTGGTCAAACCGGCTAGAAATAGAGTCTTTACCAATTAAACTTGAACATAAAATCATCATATTCATTCATCTCATGCTAATTTATTCCAACTTCTAACATGTGAATTATTAAAATCATACAAAAACCCGCTTGACTTAAAGGATATCATATTAAACTACAATCTCGTATTATAATTTCTAACCTGTGAGAAATAATAATATTATGAAAACTTTTAATTAAATAATTTACTTATTAACATTTCCCACTTGCTAAATATTACAAAACACGGTAAAATAACAATAACTCAAAAACCGTCACAAGTCCAAGGAGGGAACCCACGACTGTTTTGGGCCGAGAAAAGAACCGGGTTTGGACTGGGCCCACGGGCCTGGTTTGGGCCTGGTTTGGGTTGACGTTTCTAAAACCGTTTCTTAATATTTTCCCGCATGCTTAACATATTTAAAACCCGTCAAAACAAAAACAAAACAATCAAGTATCGACACAAGACCCAAGGACCAACCACGGACCAATCCAGACCGGGTCTGAACCGGCCTGGACCGGCCTGAACTGGCTGAACCGGCCTGGTTTGGGTCGGTTTTCAGCCACCCTAAACAACCACCACCCACGGCCAACACCAACAACCACTCTAAATTATTTCTAACATGTTTTAATTAACAACATCCATTTTTAACAACCAAATTCCACCATCATTCATACTAAAATCATGATTATTAACAAATCATTCAACATGTCAAGAACACTAAATATGTTACAAATTCATACAACATAATAATAAAAACAACTTATCATGTTACTACTTAAAAATCGTAAATACCAAAACATAAGTAAAAGGTATGTAACATTAATTCGTCGAGTAACTCGGAATCGTTACCTTAGCTAGCACAAAATCAATTAGCACCCAAAATAAGAACTAAAAACCCGTCTACTAATCTTCTTCTAAAATATACGAGTCACCAAACTCGTCTTCATAATCTTCTCCTATAAGAAATGACAAAAATAACATTAATAGAATTTAAACTTGATTTCAACAATTAAAGTGTTGAAAATGATTTTGTCGGAATTGAAAATATAAGTTAGGACGGATTTGAACAAGTAACGAAGGTTTTATGACGATTTTGCTCAAGAACGATGAAGAACGCTCAAGAACACGAAGAACGATTATGATTATATTAAAGAAGGTATTAATTAGATATTAAGTTGATTTATTGTAAAATGAAAAGATAAGTAGTGAGTAAGTGTGGGGAGTGTGCCGTGTAATTATAGGGATTACGGGAGTCGGGTTTTGAAATTGTTGTTACGGGATTGACTCGGGTTTTATAAATATATAATATGGTAATTAATTAGATATTATTAGATTTTATGATAGTTTAATCAAATATCTAGATATTATTTAGATATTATGTTAGTTTAATGAAAATATCTAATCCTAAGAGGACAAGAGGGAGTAGGCGTGTGGATTGACAGATATCGGGTCAGTTTAAGCGATTTGCGTAATTTAAACTGACCGATTGATAAAGTTACAAATATCTTAGATATTATTATTAGTTTAATCAAAAGATCAAAAGATCTAATATGAGTGGAAAAAGATGACATGGGGCGTGTGACTCATGCCAAAGTCGGGTTTCGGGTTTGTTTCGGGATTTAAGATGACTCGGGAATATTTAAATGATGTTCGGGATTAAACCGTAAAAGTTATTCTTTAATTCCGAATAAATTCAAAATAATTATATTAATTTATCATAAATTCAAATAAATCTTAATAAATTAAAATAAATTAAATATATTATTTTTCAAATATAATTTCGGTCTTTCAAATTACGGGGTGAGTCGGAAAAGTCAACGAAAGTCAAAGTCGACTTAAGAGTCAAGAAAAGTCAAAGACGACTCAAAAGTCAAGAAAAGTCAAAGACGACTCAAAAAGTCAAGAAGAGTCAAAGACGACTTAAAAATCAAGAAAAGTCAAAGACGACTTAAAACGGGATTCTCATGGAATCTTGCGGAAATTCCAAATACGAACTCGGAAATTCCAAATTCGACTGGAAACAATAAATTCTAAATTAAAACTTAAATTTGCTGAAAAGTATCCGTAAAATATTTTCACTAGAAAAATAGGGTACATTTCGGGTTGTTACACGTAATGACTGAAACTACACTCATAAAAGGCTAAAATAACATAAACTTGTCTTGAAATTTCATAAATTTAAATTTATGTAGTCGAAATCATGTGACAACCCTCGCGAATGCGGAATAAAACATAACAAGCATGTGATTTATATAGCGGAAAATACGATTTTTTTAAAACTTTTTACATGCAAATAGAAAATACGAGGAATGTCAAATAATTACAAACTAAAATAGAATATACTACAAAGAGACATAGTCTCTCAAAATGTTATCCAATATCAAAGTTATTAGCAACTAGCTAAACAACGTCTATAGGTGACTCATCCAGGCCAACGCCCGCTAGCTCACACCCGAACCCAAAATACCAAGCAAAAAGCCATCAAATCAAGCAACCTGTAAATCCATGAAAAACATGAACGCCACAATCAGCGGGAATAACTCCGGGTTCTCCCAGCCATATCATATTAAACGTACATAAACGAAAATACAAAAGTAGAAGCATGCATATATAGATATACATATGAAGTACGAGAAAGGATAAATAGGCAATCCAATATGTAAAGATATCGCTACATGAAGTACAAATCCGTAACCATCATGCTATAGATAGACTTGGGGAAGACACTCTTAGGCAACCATATACACTCACTAGGGCTTGCATCTCACCGTTAGCGGCATAAGTTTGATAAGATTGAGACTCGACAAACAAACCATGCCAAGTCATCCAATGATCACGAATAATCAATCATGTAATCATCCATCCAAACATACCAATACGTTGACGACATCTCTCACGGTAAATGCCACGCACTAGCACCGTGTACATGCAAGTATGATTAAAAGGCATCCACGGGATACAACATTTCCCTGAACGCATACACGATGCTACATTTCGTATATGTAGACTAATTTCCTCCTGGTAGGACGACGATAATAATACGGTCCTAGTCTAAACCTGGCCAGACTCTCGGAATAAATGTTTTCCGATTCGACAAGCGATGACGTTTCGCATCCAAGACTCGGTCAATCATAGACGCCGAGTACCCCTAATTCGGTCGACTTTCACGAAAGAGGCGGAAAAGAGCACAAGCCTCATAACAAGCGGTACGCTACATGCAGTTGACACCTCGCAAGTATACAACATTTGACGGCCGGGTCGATCAACGCAAATCGTTCCCCTCCCAACAACGTTGTCATATGCCCACTAACACATGCAATTAAGCAGTAAGGATACGCTCCCCGTTCCGACATTCCAGCCTTACGAACGTGGAGGTAACCAAGGGAATGAGAGTACAAAGCACATAGTAAATTAGTGCTCAAACCGTAACATTTGTAAAACCGACTCAAAGTGGGACATATCAAAAACCGTCACAAAACATGCGATACAAGCGAAGGGATTATCATACATTCGAAACATTAGTATTTAAAGTCAACTTATAAAGTCAAATTCGGAAGTCAACAAAAGTCAAGGTCAAACCCGAGACCCGAGACCCGAGACTTAAACCCGTCAATTGGAGTGGCCTACAAACAAATCATCAATACAAGAAAACTAAGTCCAAAGGGTAAACGAAAGTCAAGGCGGGAATAGAATTCAAAGGTTCAACTTTGGGAAAATCTGGCAGCAAGAAACGCTGTCAGCGCTAGGCAACGCTGCCAGTGTCCCACGACACTGCCAGCGTCAATGGACGCTGCCAGCGTCCTGTCTGGGGTACGAATACACGAATTTCACAATTTCACTAAGGCATAACACAACATCATCTATCATCACAAATCATCAATTCTCATATCAATTATCAACTAACAACAACCATCATCAACAACACAATTCCTATGATTACTAACTTATTCTAAATACGATTTCCAACATAGAAAACACATAAAAACACGTAAATGATATCGAGTAACCCTTCACCGTTACCTTTTCGCGTCTTCAATCTACGTCGATGTCCTCTTCTATCAAGAAGTAGTCTTTGTCGGGGTCTTGGAGGTCACCACCTACAATTAGATAATAAAAGATGAATATAATTCACCTTTGAGAAAGACGGATAAATTGAAAAGCGAGAAAGACGGTAATTTAATTACCAATACGGATAGAGGACGATGAGAGGGAAAGAATAAGACAAACTTAGGTGAATTTGAGCGAGAAATGAAGGCGTAGCGACGATTCTAAGATCGATCAAATACGGAGGCTAGGGTTTTTGGGGTTTCTTGGTGAGGAAGAAAAAGGTTGAATGAGGGAGTTAGGGTTATGAGGGAGTATATGAAGGAGTAAGTGAAAAAATAATGAGAAAAGCCCATAAACGTCTTAAGACGTAACTTACTCGGAATCTCGCGTAAAGTCCAAATACGAACTCGGAAATTCTAAATTAGACACGGAAAATTTAATTTACGACTAAAACTAAATTTCGCTGAAAAGTATCCGTATAATATTTTTACTATAAAAATAGGGTACATTTGCGGGTGTTACAAATCAAATTTTAGTTTGAAGTTACAAAAATAATGGTTGAAGTTACACTCGTAATGACTAAAGTTACACTCATAAAAAGGCTAAAATCACATAAACTTGTCTTGAAGTTTCATAAATTCAAATTTATGTAGTCGAAACCACATTTTAGTTTGAAGTTACATAAATATAGGTTGAAGTTACACTCGTAATGACTGAAGTTACACTCATAAAAAGGCTAAAATCACATAAACTTGTCTTGAAGTTTCATAAATTCAAATTTATGTAGATGAAATCACATTTTAGTTTGAAGTTACATAAATATAGGTTGAAGTTACACTCGTAATGACCGAAGTTATACTCATAAAAAGGCAAAAATCACATAAACTTGTCTTGAAGTTTCATAAATTCAAATTTATGTAGTCGAAATCACATTTTAGTTTGAAGTTACACAAACAGGGGCTGAAATTACACTCATAAATCTCAGATACTTAAAAGTGCACAAAAGTGATTAACTAAAGGGTAGAGAGAGAAAGTTAATTAATTAGTGCATAGGTAATTGATTAGTGTTAAGTGTGCTTTTGTCTCTACAATCTCATCCTTCCATATCCCTCATCCAATGGCTAGGATGAGGACTCATTGACTCAAAAAAATGGGTGGACTCACAAGAACCTATCTATATATATATATGTATATATATAGGCTTATAGAATGAATGATCCTTTAATAATAGCTCTAGCAGGGGGTCCAAGCAACTTGGTGAGGACCTGGAGAAGATATTCTATCAATGGCTATAAATTTCGTGCTTTTAAGGAGGGGTAGATGTTCCGAAAGCTACTATAAATATTGGGGTTTATGTAAATTCTACTGAAGGATTGGACAACTACGGAACCCTTAATGAAGTAGTTGAGCTTGCTTATTATACCGTGCACAGGACTTATAAGGTCATATTGTTTATATGTGATTGGTTTGATAAGTCCCCACACGGAGTTAGTATCCATAAGGTATACGGACTTGTAGATGTAAACGTAAAAAAGAAAGGTAATCAATGGTCCGGAGTTTAAATGTGATTCGTGGCAGGTTTTCAAGTCGATCAAGTGTGTTATGCTCCTTATCCAACCACTAAGAAAGGTAATCAATGGTCCGCAATTTTTAAAATTAAGTCACGATCGCATGTTGATGCTCATGTTGACGAAATTGTCTTCCAAGAAGATGTGGTTGTCATTAGTTAGTCAATTTTACCAATGTTGGTGGAAGAGACATAGAGTGAGGATGAATATGAAGTGGTTGTTGAAAGGGCTGAAAGAGAATAAGATGGGGACATCGGTGAACAAAAGGATGAAGATGAAGAAAATATAGCAGTGGAAAATGAGGAAGATAAGGAAGAAGTTTGAATGTTTTTTTTCATATGATGAAACTTTGTTAATTTGTAGTGATAATGATAGTGATAGTGATAGTGAGGGGTACTAGTTGTAGTTCTAAAATAATAATCTATTTGTAAAAAAAGTATGAATTTCTTAAAATTCAATCAAATTTGGAACTTTGCATTGTGATTCATAATGTTTACTCACGGTTTTTATATATTGAACTAGCTAACAATTTGCATTGTATATATATAGCTAGTACTTATGGCAGGTGGGTCGTTTATACGACGGATCATAGGGAGTAACACTAGTGGATCTCGTCGTGAGAAATAGAACGAGGAGATTTCAGATGACCAAGACGATGATCAGCCCGAGGCTACGATTCCTACTACGGAGCAGGAGGACATGCGGGTAATTTTGTCTCGGGACCCTACCGTAGGCAATTGGTAAGTGATCGGGCCTGTCGCAAGCCCAATACAAAGATAATTTACCCAGACTAGGCTAATAACAAATTAATGTAATTAGGGAAGTAGGGGTCGATCCTCAGGGAGATGGTATTTCCTATGGATTGTGAATCGTCTCACAATTGAGTTTTATCTAACGATTTTCTGGGTTTTGAGGTTTTGAATTCTAAACTAATGAAGAACATAAATAAAAACAAAATAAAAGCAAACTAAAATGAAAACAATAAAGCAAATGATGAATTAAAAATAATGAGAAGCATCTAGGGAAGTAGTTTCACACATGTAGATTGACATATTGATGAAATTGGATTTAGGATATGCAAATAATTCAGTGCGAGTTCGTAAGAATGATGTGTTCATTATAATCATATATCAGATGGTCTATCAGGCATTTAGGCGATTTACTAGGTCATAATCTACCATGTCATGCTTTGTCTATTCAATTCTCGTATGCCTACCTTGGAAAAGAATTCCATAGTAGTCAATGATTTTGATCAGGAATCGTCTACTATCGTTAAAGTCCAAACATGCATAGACACAATGTTTTAGAAGCACAATTTATTTTATCCAATTATCATCTTTTAATCAATCCAACATGGCTACCCTACACCCTAGAAAGGTGACTACTCACTCATGATAATGTTTATATCTAAGATGATGGTGATAATGAAAACTAGGATAGACATATTTAGTTGGCTTTTGATAGTAATTTAAGACTCTCTATGTGGTGATAATAACGACGCTATTTGACAATCTAAGAAATGAAATTACGATTATAACAACATGAAAATGAATCTAAGACAATATGTAAAGCAAATAAAAATCAAATAGAAAACAGAAAAGACATTAAACAAAGGATAAATTAGAAGTACCTAGGTGACGATCAACAATGAAAGCGATAACAATAATAGAAATCCCTTGCATAGGATAATCGTACCTTGAATTACAACTCTTGTACCCAACAAAGTAGATCACAAAGATTGAAATTCCTATTGATCTAAGCTAATGTTTGATATGAAATGAACAGAAATAAACTAAGAATAAAAGACAAAAGAAGAAAATAATCTAAACTAGAAAGACTAAAACTAAGGAGAAAAGGAAAAAGTATTCTAAAGAAGATATTAGGAAGATTGTTGGGAGTTGTGTGTGAGATCCTTGAGAAGAGGAGCTAGAGCATCTATATATAGCATTAGGGTTTCGTGGAGAAGAGGTTGGGCATTAAACACATAGGACAAAAATAGGAAGTTGCAGCCGTTTTCTCGAATCAGCAGGGTTACCCGATCGGGTACACACTTACCCGATCAGGTAAGTTGACATCTAGAAGCTCTTGACTAACGTTTCATCTTCCTTTGCTTTGACTTGACTTCCATCATCCCCCTTGACCTCTCCAATCGGGTTTGTTGATAGGGTTTGATGTAAAGCGATGAATTCTCTCGCCTAATTGATTGATCTTCCGACAACTACGAAATTGTCTTTGATTCTTCTCTCTTTCGAATTAGTGAACCTTCTTGAAATGCCTTCGACATGGTCAAGCTTGCTTCTTCAAATCGTCGGGTTCTAGGCAAATGCTCGGGAATATAGAAAAAGGGCGTAGAAACATCACTTTCCCTACAAAACATGTTAGAACGCAGGAATTCGCCTAGAAGACGATATTAGCTCATAAAATGGCTTAACAAAGCACAAATGACATACAAAACCGAGCTAAAATGGGGGTTAAAATCATACAAATATTCACTTATCAAAATCCCCCAAGCTAAACCTTTGCTTGTCCTCAAGCAAACATAACAAACAATACCAGGACAAGGTTGCAAGCATTGGCTACTATACCATCAAGAAACAAATCTCAATGTAAAACTTTGAAAACATAATGAATCATAACCCAAAAACAACGTGGGCAAGAATGATACATAAACATGGCTGAGATTTACATAACGGCGTAGCACAAAGAATTTCACTATAGAATTTCAGCTCTTGCATGATCTTTTGACAAATGGACTCTCACTGCACACTCGAACACTCATTGTATGTAAAAGGCGATTTCTTTATGTGTAAATGCTATTGAGACACTCACCTATCTACGACTTATGAAAATGTGTCCGCAATCTAATATGGTAAACAATTCAAAACACAAGTCAAAGATCACAATGCACATAGAAAAGAAGCCGAAAAATAAGAAGAAGGCTTTGGGAAATGGGTGAAAGGTGGACAAATCGTTATGGTCATATGACAATTAGAATGAGCTAGCAATTGACCAATGATAAATGAATACTCAATCGAAACTTACGATGAATTTCCAAAAGACGAATAACGAAGCCAGAAGTAACGATTTGCGAAACACAAGGGTGAACTCCTTCTAAACATTGAATTGACATTTTGAGGAGATACTCACAACTTCTTCTCTTATTTCTTTTTCTTTCTTTTTCTTTTCGATTTTTCATTTTTTATTTTATTTTTTTCTTTTGAACATAACATCACTTTTTGAACAATTTCGTTCTCCAAATTCACTTTGACGGATAAGAACAAATCTTCTCAATAGAGCACCCATACACCATAGTCTAGCTACTAGCTCAAAAGGTAGGCAATTTTTATTTGTAACTATTATTTTGTGAAGCGTTTATTTGAAGGGGCTTATTTTGAGGGGCAAATTAAAGTGAAAAAGGCTTCAAATCTTAGTGAATCATGATTGCAATGTTTATAGAAATGAAATGAGAACCATACTTATGCGTTTTGACATGACACACATCACAAGGAGAACTACACACACCTAAATGAGACTAGGTATAGATGTACCAGTCTAAGGAGGTTCTACCTTACAATATATGTAACTTGCCAAATGTCAAGATCAAGCGTACTCATCTATAGAATCATTCCATGCCTACTGTGTACAAGACTTCCCCATGTATGCTCAATTCAATGAATATTGAATCATTATGGTTTGAAAGCTCCAAGTTTGGGAAATGTAACATGATAGCATAGTAAACAAGCAAGCAAAGCATGCAAAGCATTCAATTGTGTTCAAAATTTTAAAATTTCGCACTAAAATCTTCTCTTTCTTATTCAAAATTTGAAAAATATAACTAAAATGCAAAAATGGGAAAATGCAATCCATCCCCCAAGCTAAACATCACATTGTCCTCAATGTGAGCACAAAGACAAAATATGCAATGAGATGCTTAATGGGAAGAAAGGAAAAATGAAAGAAGAATGAAGCTTACTAGTCAGCGCGGACTCCCCCAAGCTAGTCTTTTGGACTTGACAAGGAAGGTATTTATAGATTCTTCAAAGACTCTTTCATCTGCAAAGAAATCTAACAAAACAACGTAAAAGGGAAAAAGCGAAAATAAAGATGCAAAAAGGGAAAACACGGGTTGCCTCCCGAGAAGCGCTTGTTTAACGTCCTGCTCGACGAATTTTTCCATGAAATCATTGGGTTGTGGATGGACGCTCCATATAGACAATATCTAAACATCCGATGATAGAATTGCTATAGTAAAGTTTCAGTCTGTGTCCATTGACTTTGAATTTCTCACCCTTGATAGTCATTAGTTCCACATAGCCGTATTTGCTTACATATGTGACAGTGAATGGTCCAGACCATCGTGATCGAAGTTTTCCCGGAAAAATTTTCAAACGGGAGTTGAAAATAAGTTCTTAGTCACCGACATTAAATTCTTTCTTAATTATCCTCTTGTCGTGCCAACGCTTCGTTTTCTCTTTATAGATTCTCGAATTTTCATAAGCTTGCAAACGAAATTCTTCTAGCTCATTGAGTTGCAAAAGTCGTCTATCAGCGCTAAGCTTAGTGTCTAAGTTGAGTTCTTTGATAGCCCAATAAGCTTTGTATTCTAACTCGACAGGAAGATGACAGGCCTTTCCATAAACCAATCGATAGGGAGATGTCCCAATCGGGGTTTTGAAAGCTGTACGATAAGCCCATAAGGTGTCATCGAGCTTATTACTCCAATCAGTTCTGGATCTTGAGACTACTTTCTGAAGAATTGTTTTCAACTCTCTGTTTGAGACTTCTACTTGACCGCTGGTCTGTGGGTGGTAGGCTAATCCTCGTCTGTGATACACACCATATTTAGCAAGCAGAGTGTCTAACTTCTTTTCTCCAAAATGAGTTCCTCGATCACTAATCACGGCTCTGGGTACACCAAAACGTGGAAAGATGATCTTCTTAAATAGCCGTATCACAGCTCTAGCATCATTGGTGGGAGTGGCAATTGCTTCTACCCACTTAGAAACATAGTCAACAACGACTAAGATATAACGATTTCCGTTAGAAGAAGGGAATGGTCCTTGATAGTCAATACCCCAGTCATCAAATATTTCAACTTCTAATATGCCGTTTTGAGGCATTTCATGTCTCTTGGATATTTGACCCATTCGTTGACAAGCGTCACAAGCTATAACAAAGTCTTTTGAATTTTTAAACATCGAGGGCCAGAAAAACCCGGATTGTAAGACTTTAGCTACGGTTTTGGACGGACCATGATGACCACCATAAGCAGATGAGTGGCATCCTTCTAAAACTCTTTTAACTTCCCACTGGGGGATACATCGTCTGTAAAGACCATCTGAGCACTGCTTGAAAAGATAAGGGTCATCCCAAACAAAGATTTTTGCATCATGCAAAAATCTCTTTCTTTGGTTATAAGAAAGGTCAGAAGGTAGCTGGCGACTGACAAGAAAATTGGCCATATCAGCATACCAAGGAGAAGAGTCAACAATTGCCATTAATGAATCATCAGCAAACGAATCATTAATTGGCGTTGGTACTCCTATTTCGGTTACTCTTATTTTTGAGAGATGGTCAGCAACTACATTTTCTGCTCCTTTCTTATCCCGGATCTCTAAATCAAACTCTTGAAGGAGTAAGATCCATCGGATAAGTCTAGGTTTTGCCTCTTTCTTTGAAAGCAGATATTTCAAGGCAGCATGGTCAGTGTAAACAATGACTTTCGATCCTATAAGGTATGAACGGAAATTTGTCTAAGGCATAGACAATGGCAAGAAGTTCTTTTTCAGTGGTGGCATAGTTGATTTGGGCAGGATCTAAAGTTTTACTAGCATAGTAAATCACATGAAGGAACTTTTCCTTTCTTTGCCCCAAAACAACTCCAACGGCATATCACTCGCATCACACATTAATTCAAAAGGAAGATTCCAATCAGGTGACAGGATTACAGGTGCCGTGATTAAAGCACGTTTGATTTTGTTGAATGCCTCAAGGCATTCCTTTGTGAAATTAAAAGGTGCATCTTTAAAAAGGAGCTCAGTCAGGGGCTTGGCTATTTTCGAAAAATCTTTAATAAACCATCGGTAGAAACCGGCGTGGCCAAGGAAACTCCCGATCCCTTTTACATTAGCAGGTGGTGGCAGTTGTTCAATAACTTGGCTCTTAGCTCGATCCACTTCAATACCTCTCTCAGAAATGATGTGTCCCAAAAGTACACCTTCGTTCACCATGAAGTGACACTTTTCCTAATTGAGAAAAAGGTCGACTTCTTCACAGCGTTCTAGTACTTTGGATAGATTTGTTAAACAGTTATCAAAGGAAATGCCATAGACGCTAAAGTCGTCCATGAATACTTCCATGATAGTTTCAACAAAATCCGAAAAGATACTAGTCATGCAACGCTGGAAAGTTGCAGGTGCATTACACAGGCCAAATGGCATTCGGCGATAAGCAAAAGTACCATAGGGACAGGTGAAGGTGGTTTTCTCTTGGTCCTCAGGGTGGATAGGAATTTGGAAAAATCCTGAGTAACCATCTAGATAGCAGAAATATTTGTTGCAAGCTAACCTCTCTAGCATTTGATCAATGAAGGGCAGAGGATAGTGATCTTTTATAGTTGATTGATTCAACTTCCTGTAGTCAATACACATGCACCATCCCGTCACAATCCTTGTGGGGATGAGCTCATTCTTTTCATTCTTGACTACTGTTGTTCCTCCTTTCTTGGGAACAACTTGAACAGGGCTAACCCATTTTGAGTCAGAAATTGCGTAGATTATGCCAGCATCTAGCAATTTCATAACTTCAGCTTTAACTACTTCTTGCATGTTAGGATTAAGACGGCGTTGACCTTGAACACAAGTTTTAGGCCTTCTTCTAAGTTGATTCTATGCATGCAGAAGTCGGGGCTAATGCCATTGAGATCTTCAAGTTTATATCCTATTGCCTTTCTATGTCTTTTCAAGACAGTCAACAGTGAGTTTAACTGATTTTCATCTAAGAGAGCACTCACTATGACTGGGCAATATTCAGATTCATCTAAAAAGGCATATTTTAGATTTGAGGGAAGAGGTTTAAGTTTGGGTTTATGTACTTCTGCCTTGGCAGGAGCATCAATTAAGCTTATGAACTCCTCAACTTCTTCAGATGGTATCTCTTTTTCAGTCAAGTCCCTTTCCAGCTCACTCATCTCAAAATTGTCGTTCTCAGAGATATCCTCTAACAATAAAATTGCTTCTAAAGGATCCTCAATTATTGAAGGATACAGAGATTCATCAATGACTGAGTCGACAATGTCAAGGAAACAGCAAGGCTCTTCATGCATAGGGCTCTTCATTGCACTGTTTAAGTTGTAGGTGACTTTATCATCACCTATTTCTAATGTCAATCTTCCATTCTTGACATCAATTACTGCTACCGCAGTGTGTAGAAATGGCCTTCCTAAAATGATAGGGATTTGCGAGTCTTCAGCCATATCTAACACTATGAAATCGACTGGAATGAAAAATATTCCTACTCTAACAGGTACATCTTCTAAAACTCCCATAGGTTGTTTTAGAGAACGATCTGCCATTTGCAGGGTGGTACTTGTGCATTTGAGAATTCCCATATTCAATTTTTCGCAAATGGAATAGGGCATGACGCTTACACTAGCACCTAGATCGCATAAAGCTTTATCAATAGTTTAGGTGCCTATAGTGCAAGGTATAGAGAAACTACCAGGATCCTTTAACTTAGGAGGGGACTTATTTTGCAATAACGCACTGCATTCCGCGGTGAATGCTATGATTTCAACATCATCTAAAGTCCTTTTCTTAGTTAAGATATCCTTCATGAACTTTGTGTAAGAAGGGATTTGAGTGATTAATTCAGTGAAGGGAACCGTTACTTGGAGAGTTTTGACGACTTCCATGAATTTGCTGAACTGGGTTTCCTTATGATTTCTCCTCAAACGTTGGGGAAATGGAACTTGAATTTTGATGGGTTCCTTTTCAGGTTCATCCTTCTTTTCAAATTTGTCTTCCGCTTCCTTAGCGGTGGATGGTTGAGTTTCTTTTTGGCTTTCTACTTGTGTAGGCTCAACTATTGGCTCTTTGGTTTGCTGAGGTTCCGTATAAGTGGTACCACTCCTAAGGGTGATAGCATTTGCGGTGTCCCTCGGTTGCTCACCATGAGGTGGGAGTTGGCCTTGTTTTCTTTGGGCATTAGAGGCAGCCAATTGGGCCATTTGAGTTTCAAGCATCTTGATGGCAGCACTTTGAGCTTGATCACTCTTTTGGAGTTGAGCAAACATTGAATCTTGTTTTTGAACAACTTGAAGAAGCATGGATTCAATTTTGCTCAAGCTTGAATCATTAGGTTGGCCTTGAATTTGAGGTGGTTGGTGTTGAGGTTGATTTTGGTATGGTTGATTGAAGTTGGGTTGGAATGAAGGTCTCTGGTTTTGAAAACCAGATGGATTGTAAGGCTTCTGTTGGTGTGGTATGAATGGTTGTTGAATTTGTTGTTGGGGATTTTGAATGTTGGTGCTTTTGTAGGACAAAAATGGATGGTTTTTTGTGTTTTCATTATAGAAGTTTGAGAAAGCGTTGCCTTGCCTATATCCTTGATAGGCATTGACTTGCTCTATTGAACTTCTACATTCTTGAAAACTATGCCCTCCAACCCCACATGTCTCACATACCACTACGTGGTTAGTGACGTTGATATGTTCCTTGGATTGGGAAGAGCTTCCTACTTGTTGCTGCAGAAGGGCTAATTGTGCTTCCAGGAGTGCTACTTTACTTGAATCGTCCTGCTTGGCTTTGAGTGGCATAGCACGCGAGTTGCTATACTGAGAATCGTGGATTGCCATTGACTCGATAGTTGCACTAGCTATTTCTACATCGATTTGATCGAAACGACCATTGTTAGCGGAGTCGAGGATACGACGCGATTCGCCACAACAACCATTGTAGAAGGTGATAGCTAGGAACCATGAATCAAGGCCATGATGAGGGCATTCTCTTTGTAATTCTTTGTACCTTTCCAATGCGTCATAAAGGCTTTCGTCGCCTCTCTGACGGAATCCAGTGATTTGACTTCGTAAGAGTGCGGTTCGTTCTGGTGGGAAGTACGTTTGATAGAAAGCAAGAGCTAGACCATCCCAGTCGACTATTCCTAAGGCGACTCGGTCAAGACTATTGATCCAGAGTTTTGCCTTTCCTCTTAAAGAGAAGGGAAAGAGCATTTCCCTAATCTGCTCTTGGGACACTCTAGTTTGTCTAATCGTGGAGTAATAGTCACATAAGTTTTGGATATGAAGGTTGGGATCTTCTGTGGCATTGTCACCAAATTGATTTCTTTCTATTAAATTGATGAAGGCATGTTTGATTTCGAAGTTTTGGGCAGTGATTTGAGGTGTAGCGATACCCCTTGGAAGTGTATCTGCGGTGGGTTTGGAATGGTCGGAAAGTCGAACCATTTTTGTTTGTGAAGATGAAGATGGAATGTTGATTGAAAGTTGATTGGTTTTTGGAAATGGAGATGAGAATGGATCTTCTTCTCCTTCAAGATTAGGTAGAATATCCGAGTATTTCTCACGAATACGATCTAAACTTGAAATATCAGAAGCTTTTGAAATTTCGTTGAATAGCTTTAATTTCCTACGCAGAGTTCTTTCTAGTTCGGGGTCTAAAGGAATAGGGGTCCCTAGTCTAGAAGATCTGGGCATAAGATTGAAAAGCTAAGATGAAAAATCAAGAGAGGTCTAAAGGAATTTGGGTTCCTAAAGACTAGATAAAACTAATTGCGATAAAAATAACAAGAAAAAGGAAAATTAAACCGTGCTCCCCAGCAACGGCGCCAAAATTTGATCGGGCCTGTCGCAAGCCCAATACAAAGATAATTTACCCAGACTAGGCTAATAACAAATTAATGTAATTAGGGAAGTAGGGGTCGATCCTCAGGGAGATGGTATTTCCTATGGATTGTGAATCGTCTCACAATTGAGTTTTATCTAACGATTTTCTGGGTTTTGAGGTTTTGAATTCTAAAATAATGAAGAACATAAATAAAAACAAAATAAAAGCAAACTAAAATGAAAACAATAAAGCAAATGATGAATTAACAATAATGAGAAGTATCTAGAGAAGTAGGTTCACACATGCAGATTGACATATTGATGAAATTGGATTTAGGATATGCAAATAATTCATTGCGAGTTCGTAAGAATGATGTGTTCATTACAATCATAGATCATATGGTCTAGCAGGCATTTAGGCGATTTACTAGGTCTTAATCTACCATGTCATGCTTTGTCTATTCAATTCTCGTATGTCTACCTTGGCAAAGAATTCCATACTAGTCAATGATTTTGATCAGGAATCGTCAACTATCGTTAAAGTCCAAACATGCATAGACACAATGTTTTAGAAGCACAATTTCTTTTATCCAATTATCATCTTTTAATCAATCCAACATGGCTACCCTACACCCTAGAAAGGTGACTACTCACTCATGATAATGTTTATATCTAAGATGATGGTGATAATGAAAACTAGGATAGACATATTTAGTTGGTTTTTGATAGTAATTTAAGACTCACTATGTGGTGATAATAACGACGCTATTTGACAATCTAAGAAATGAAATTACGATTATAACAACATGAAAATGAATCTAAGACAATATGTAAAGCAAATAACAATCAAATAGAAAACAGAAAAGACATTAAACAAAGGATAAATTAGAAGTACCTAGGTGACGATCAACAATGAAAGCGATAACAATAATAGAAATCCCTTGCATAGGATAATCGTACCTTGAATTACAACTCTTGTACCCAACAATGTAGATCACAAAGATTGAAATTCCTATTGATCTAAGCTAATGTTTGATATGAAATGGACAGAAATAAACTAAGAACAAAAGACAAAAGAAGAGAATAATCTAAACTAGAAGGACTAAAACTAAGGAGAAAAGGAAAAAGTATTCTAAAGAAGATATGTAAGGCAGATTGTTTTGAGTTGTGTGTGAGATCCTTGAGAAGAGGAGCTGGAGCATCTATATATAGCATTAGGGTTTCGTGGAGAAGAGGTCGGGCATTAAACACATAGGACAAAAATAGGAAGTTGCAACCGTTTTCTCGAATCAGCAGGGATACCCGATCGAGTACACATTTACCCGATCGGGTAAGTTGACATCTAGAAGCTCTTGACTAACGTTTCATCTTCCTTTGCTTTGACTTGACTTCCATCATCCCCCTTGACCTCTCCAATCGGGTTTATTGATAGGGTTTGATGTAAAGCGATGAATTCTCTCGCCTAATTGATTGATCTTCCGACAACTACGAAACTGTCTTTGCTTCTTCTCTCTTTCGAATTAGTGAACCTTCTTGAAATGCCTTCGACATGGTCAAGCTTGCTTCTTCAAATCGTCGGGTTCTAGGCAAATGCTCGGGAATATAGAAAAAGGGCGTAGAAACATCACTTTCCCTACAAAACAGGTTAGAATACATGAATTCGCCTAGAAGACGATATTAGCTCATAAAATGGCTTAACAAAGCACAAATGACATACAAAACCGAGCTAAAATGGGGGTTAAAATCATACAAATATTCACTTATCAGTAAGTGTTTTTTATTTCATTATTACTGTTATCATATATATATAGTATCTAAACAATTATCATTAAATTTCTAATATATATCTATTTTTCAGGTGGGAGGACAAGACGATAAAAAAATACGTCACTTGGTCATTTATTCATACCATCGGGGGACTTACTTCACCAAATGGAGTAAAGCGAGCCAATCACAGCGTAGGCGGATGTACAATTACTTTCAGGTAGTTTTTCAGTTACCTATAAGTTTTTTTATACAAAACGTGATGATGTACGGTTCGAGCTATTACTAAAAAAATGTTTTTGATGAAATAGAATCATGTGAATTATGTCGAACGGAACTATGACCGAAGGCCTGAATGGCAGAGAAGGGTCACGAGAAGGATTACAAATTTTTTAAATGGCGTCCAATACAAAAATGAAAGGACAGATTGGGTGCCCAAAACTTGGTGGGAGTCCCTTAGGAATAGGCATGAAACTGATTCCGAATTTGCCAAAATGTCAAAAATCAACAAGGCAAATAGAAGGTCCGGTGGTAAGCACGAGAAAGCATTGGGCACCCATACTCTAGGCCGAAAGAGTTGTTCTGATGCTTTTAAAAATTTGTTAATCCTACGCCGTACAAATTGTTTGAAAGGACAAAGAAAACCAAAAGGGCGAGTGAGTTAATCCTAGAGCTGCTGAGACAAACATAAGTTTTTCTAATCAATTAAATGTGTTTTAATCCTTATATATATATATATATATCCAACTTTAATACTATTTATTTTATAATTTCTTACTCATTTTTCTTTTTATAAGACGCTTATAATGAGGAGATGAGCCAGCCAACGCCCACTGGCAAAACACACACGAGTTCAATGCTCACTATAATGCTGTTACGGGTTTCGACAAGAAGTACTATTCGGGATCGGAAATAAGGGGAAAGAAGTGTGGTATGAACTACCTTGTAACAAAATTGCACGAGCATCTCTCTTACACTCCTATCGAGTACATTCAATTCACAAGTAAGAATGCTCGAATGAAGGAGCAATTCAACAAAATGGCGAGTGAACGAGAAGATGAGCGAGCTGCCCGACTTTCCATTGAAGTACAATTACGTGCAACTCAAGACCAACTTAATCGCCAGAACGAGCAAATGGAGGCAATGCAAGTGGCGATGTTGGCGTATTTTCCCCAAGGCACTTGTCATTTCCCTTCTACACATTCAACAGACGACAACGCGGACGATGGTCACGGCTTTGGGAGGGGTTCAGTTTCGCCCTTAGGTTAGTATTTGTCGTGTATCTTAGTCATCGTCATGTTTAAGTTAGTAAGACAATTGTATTTCTCTAAGTTAGTAAGACTGTTGTACGAATTTGGAAAACTTTTTATGTGAAGGAGCTTTGTTTTTCCAATTTGCATCGATCTTGTTTAGTTCATTTCTTGCCTCTTGTTCATTCCCATTCTTGCGGTCGACATGAGAATAAATTCTCTCTTTGTGGTCAACGATTGTATTTGTTGTATTGCAGGTTTTATTGGAATTTTTATGTTGAAAACAATGCAAAATACGCATTGTGGCTGGACTGCAGGCTGGTGTTTCCAGCCACTGTCATTTTAATTACTGAAGGAAATTCCGTTAGTAAAGTTAACATAATATTGACCATTGGACGGAAAATCCGTCAGAAAAGTCAACATAATGTTGACCATTCTGACGGAAATTATGTCAGACAAGTCAACCTAATGTTGACCATACTGACGGATGTTCCGTCAGTAAAGTCAACAAGTTGTTGACTTTCCTGACGGAATTTCCATCAGTATGGTCAACATTATGTTGATTTTGGGTCAGATTGGGTCACGTCTGTTCGACGAATTATCCGTCAGTAAACCGTCATCAACATCTATTACTGAGGGAAAATCCGTCATAATTGACTTTTTTGTGACGAATTAAAGCGACGCGCTTTACTGATGGATTTTCCGTCAGTAATTGACGTTACTGACGGAATAAATGCGTTACTGACAGATTTTGTCCACCAGTTTCGTGCGTGAGTTTTGTAGTGTTCTAATTTCACATTCATCCCAAAGTTCTAAATTTCTGAGTTGTTACATCTACTCCCGTTAAAAGAGAACTTCACCCCGAAGTTCAACGGTAAAAAATAAAAGGGTACTCTCAAAAGGACTCACCCTCTAATGTTGCAAACCACCACTCCCCGGATTCCCTAGGGTTCACAATGCCGATAATGTAAGTCTGAGTCTATGGGTCTCCCGAATATGAAAGCACACGATCAAGCCCGAGGTTTAACGTTCCATATCGCAAATGACCCCCAATTGACGCTGGTACTACACTCACAAATATATACATACATATCTACGAAGTATTCATGACCAAACATTATTTTGCATATATGATTCACGCCAAAACTCTCACAATCACATGAATGTGCACTAATCACAAAATATACGGACTCTGTGAAACGATTACGAAATACAATGTGACTCAAACATGAACAATTATCCCATCTCAGTACACCATGCTACGCATGTATCGTATCAAGTCCACCACATGACCACAGATGTGTTTTCCATATCCGTATCCATCCATCATCAACATCTCCACCCGCAAGGGGAACCATAACACAATCATGCCAATAACCATTACATGACACATTTGGTAACGACCACAAAGATGATTAGCATTTTTATCTTAGTCTTTGCGAAAATAAAATCACACTAATTAATCATGCACCACCAATCGCTATCGTGCCATCCAAATCATTAATTTACTCACGTTGACTAACACATTTCATTTAATTGCACCTTGAAACGATAATGTACATATAATCCCACGTAAACAATTAACACGAACATCAACCAAGTAGGGCCAACATGCTCATCTACGTACAATAAAATTCACAAGATAGGGCCAACATGTTTATCTAAGTACAGGCTAACAACCATGACCTAACAATTATGAGATACCGTTAATACTATGTCGGCTATCATGTCCACTCGGTCGGATAATGATCCATTCGGTTGGATCAGAGGTCTACTCGGTCGAGTGACTGGTCCACTCGGTCGAGTGACTGGTCCACTCAGTCGAGTCATTGGTCTACTAGGTCGAGTGACTGGTCCACTCGGTCGAGTGACTAGCCACTCGGTCTAGTAAGGAGGTAACTCGATCGAGTCAAAGGTCCACTCGATCGAGTCACTGGTCCACTTGATCGAGTCAAGGGTCCACTCGATCGGGTATTAGGGTCACTCGGTCGAGTGCCACACTGCAGAGTTTGGGTTTGGTTGAAGGTCACTTCTAAGTTCACTTAATTTTTGACACCCCACGAATTCGCAATAATGTAAACACATAGATTTGCAGCGGAAATAAGAGATTTTGAAAAACTTTAAAAGTAAATCCACGAATGTCACTATTTTATAAAACCAAAACTTACTTTAATAAATCGTTTATACAAATTGTAACTTAAATAAATACAAGGGACATCAATCCCTTGATAAATACACAATTAAGATAATAAACTAATATAAACTACAACACTAAAGGTGAATCACTCTAAGTACAACGCTCGCTAGCTCATTCGTCAAAACCCGATGCAACACCAACCTGTAGCCTCTTCATTCATGAAACATGAATGTCACAGTCAGTGGGGAGTAACTCGGGGTTCTCCCAGTCATATTACATTAAAACGCACATAAGCAAGTATAAAATCATACTTCATCATGCATACATACATATCATGCCACATATAAGGATAGCATTACATAATAACAATATATAGTCATATGGATCATCAATGTATTAATGTAAAAATCGTCCAGTTTTGTTGAGAGACGGAGAAATGACATCCGTCTTAACTTTATGGAGTTATGGAGGTTTAATGGTGGTTTTGGTGTTTGAGGAAGAAGAAGGAAGTTGGTGAAAATTTAAGGAGGAAGGAAGAGGTTTTCTTGGGTTTGTTTTGGGAATTTGAATAATATATGGCCCAAATCTCATGTTGAGTTTACCGACCTGGATTTTTGCGTAGAGTTCGTTTATGAACTCATAACGGACTGAAATGTGACGGTTTCTACCCAACTAAACTAAATTCTATTATCAACAATAAAATGGCAAGTTTTCAAGGGAGAATGATGAGAGAGAAAGTTAGAGAGAGAAAGTTAGAGAGAGAAAACCTTTAATATTCTAGGGTTCTTGGAGTTTGTGCAATGACAAAAACCAATAATTCTAATCATTCTTTACTAAATTCTAATAACAATAATAGATCATTAATTAATAAGAGTAATAGTATTAATCTTAATAAACCAATACAAATTGCTTCTAGTAACAGTATAAAAGTGAAGAGCTCTGTGAGAGTTGAAAGTATTGAAGAGGAAATCGCGAATGTGCATGCTGAGATAGATGTTATTTTGCTAGATTAAATTCATGATGATGATAGAGATCAGGCCACCCAGAATGAATGAAGGGTGGTTTTTAATAGGGGAAAACAGGGTAAGGCGGTGGTTTCTACTCCGGTGTTGGAACCTATTGCTGAAGATGGGCCACAAACAATGGAAACTGGAAAACCGCTTATGAAGCTTTCTATGGAGGATGTTCAAGATGAAATAGCATACTGGAAATTGGCGATTTATGGATATGTCATGGGGGTTAATTGTAACACCCGGAAATGTACCCTATTTTTATAGTGAAAATATTTTACGGTTACTTTTCAGCGAAATTTAGTTTTAATCGTAATTTTAATTTTCCGAGTCAAATTTAGAATTTCCGAGTTCGTATTTAGAATTTCCGCGAGATTTCATGTAAAGCCCGTCTTGAGCCGTCTTTGACTTTTTGTTGACTTTTCCGACTCACCCTTTACTTATACTCCCTTCTAACCCTAACCTAATTCATTCACACAATTCATCTCTTCCTTCTTCTCTAAGAAAACCCCATAAAACCTTGCCTCCATTTTTGATCCGTCTTAGATTCGTCGCTACTCCTTCGTTACTCGCTCAAATTCACGTAAGTTCGTCTTATTCTTCCTCTCTTAGCTTCCTCTATCCGTATTGGTAATAAAATTACCGTCTTTCTTGCTTTTTAAATTATCCGTCTTTCTCAAGGTTAATGATATTCATCTTTTATTATCTAATTGTATGTAGGTGGAGACTAGGAAGGTTTAGAAACCGTTTAAAGACGCGAAAAGGTAACGGTGAAGGGTTACTCGATATTATTTACGTGTTTTATGTGATTTCTAGGATAGAAACCGTATTTAGATTATGTTTAGTATGCTTAGGACTTGTGTTGTTGTTGTTGGTTGTTGTTAGTTGTTAATTGATATGAGAATTGATGATTTGTGATGATAAATGAGGAGTTTGTTGTTGATAACATGTTGATTTTTGATCGTCCTTGAATCCCGTGAAGGACGCAGGCTGCGTCGTGGGACGCAGGCTGCGTCGTAGGACGCAGGCTGCGTCGTGGTGACGCAGGCTGCGTTACTCGCTGCCAACAGAAATTTTCCTGCACTGATCCCTTTTCGTAAAATGGTCATATCTCCTTCGTTACTTGCTTGTTTTGGGCGTGTGACATCTCGTTGGAACCGTAAGAGGATAAGCTATCACCTCCATTTGGAATTTCTGCATTTTCTAGAACTTTATTTATGACCGTTTGAAGTGGACCCTTGTTTTCGTTGGTTTCCAAACAACGTTGTTTTGGAGAGGTGATCTATGTTTTTATTCATTATGCTTCATAAACTTGTTCAAATGCTTATGTATCATGTATTGACTCATGTTTATCATATTTAAACTTATATGATTCCTTATTCTCATGTTTTGTGACGGTTTTTGGTATGTTCCCACTTTGAGTCGGTTTTTACAAAGGTTACGGTTTGAGCACAAATTTCCTATGTGCTTTGTACTCTCATTTCCCGGCTACACCCTTATACTTGTTAGACTGGAATGTCGGAGCGATGGGGTGTATCCTTGATGCTTGTATGCATGTTTTAGTGGGGATATGACGACGTTGTTAGGAGGTGAACGCAATGCGTTGATCGACCCGGCCGTCAAATGTTGTATCTTTGCGAGGTGGTGTCATTGCATGTAGCGTACTAGCTTGACTTTTGACTATAGATCTCTTTCCGCCTCTTTCGTGAAGGTTGCCCGAATTTGGGGTACTCGGCGTCTATGATTGACCGAGTCTTGGATGTGGAACGTCTTACCACTTGTCGAATCGGAACACGTCTTATTCCGAGAGTCTGGCCAGGTTTAGACTAGGACCGTATTATTATCGTCGTCCTACCGAGAGGATTAGAGTCTTGTGTGTACGAAACGTCTTATCGTACATGATTCCGGGAAACGTCTTATCCCGTGAACTTGTTTGTCTAGGTCATAGTATACGAAACGTCTTATCGTATACGGTTCCGGAAAATGTCTTATTCCGTGAGCTTCCATTGGCTTGTCTTGCTATTGTACACGATGCTAGTGCGTGCCATTAACCGTGAGAGATTGTGTTGTCATATTCGTATGATTTGATGGTTGTTTGTAAGTTGAATTATATGTGAACATTGAGTTGAACTCATGCATGAAATAGATGATTTACGTGGTTTATATGTCGAGTTTCTATCTTATCAAGTATATGCCGCTAACGGTGAGATGTAAGCCCTAGTGAGTATATAGTTGCCTAAGGGTGTCTTCCCCGAGTCTATCAATAGCATGATGGTTACGGTTTGTACTTCATATGCTCTTATCATTATATATTGATTTTCCTATCTATCTTTATCGTATTTCACATGTATATCTATATGTATGCATGCTCTACCTTTGTATCTCCTTTGATGTACGTTTAATGTGATATGGCTGGGAGAACCCGGAGTTACTCCCCACTGACTGTGGCGTTCATGTTTTTCATGGATGAACAGGTTGCTTGATTGGATGGTTTTTTCTTGGTATTTTGGGTTCGGGTGTGAGCTAGCGGGCGTTGTCCCTGGATGAAACACCTCTAGACGTTGATTAGCTAGTTGCTAATGACATTGTTGTTGGTTAAGATTTTGAGAGACTACGTCTCTTGTAGTATTTTATATTTGGTTTGTAATTACTGACATTCCTCGTATTTCTATCTTGCATGTATAAGGTTTTTAAAATACCGTATTTTCCGCTTTATATATCACATGCTTGTTATGTTTTATTTCCGCATTCGCGAGGGTTGTCACATTAATCCCCCTCTGTAACACCCGGAAATGTACCCTATTTTTCTAGTAGAAATATTTTACGGAACCTTTTCAGCAAAATTAAGTTTTAATTTAGAATTTAAAGTTTCGAGTCGAATTTAGAATTTCCGAGTTCGTATTTGGAATTTCCGCGAGATTCCATGAGAATCCCGTTTTGAGTCGTCTTTGACTTTTCTTGACTTTTGAGTCGTCTTTGACTTTTCTTGACTTTTGAGTCGTCTTTGACTTTTCTTGACTTTTGAGTCATCTTTGACTTTTCTTGACTTTTGAGTCGTCTTTGACTTTTCTTGACTTTTGAGTCGTCTTTGACTTTTGTTGACTTTTTCTTTATAAATATCACACTACTCCCTTAACCTAATATTCATTAACACAAACACAAACCTTCCTTCCTCTTTAAGAAAACTCAAACCCTTGCCTCCATAGCTTTTTCGATCTTTGAATCCTTCTAGCTCATTCGTTACTTGATAGAATTCGCGTAAGTTCGTCTCATTCTTCTCCCCTTACCTTCCTCTATCCGTATTGATATTAAAATCATTGTCTTTCTCGCTTTCAATCTTTCCGTCTTGCTCAAGATGAATTTTATTCATCTTTATGATATATTTGTAGGTGGTGACCTCCAAGATCCCGACAAAGACTATTTTCTAATTGAAGCGGAGCTTGACGATTAGTGAAGACGCTTAAAGGTAACGGTGAAGGGTTACTCGATATCATTTACGTGTTTTAATGTGTTTTCCATGTTAGAAACCGTATTTAGATTATGGTTAGTATGCCTAGGACTTGTGTTGTTGTTGTTGGTTGTTGTTAGTTGTTAATTGATATGAGAATTGATGGTTTGTGTTGATAAATGAGAATTTGGTTGTTGATAACATGTTGATTTTTGATCGTCCTTGAATCCCGTGAAGGACGCAGGCTGCGTTGGGGGACGCAGGCTGCGTCGTAGGACACAGGCTGCGTCGTGGTGACGAAGGCTGCGTCATACGCTGCCAATAGAAATTTTCCTGCACTGACCCCTTTTCGTAAAATGATCATATCTCCTTCGTTACTTGCTTGTTTTGGGCGTGTGACATCTCGTTGGAACCGTAAGAGGTTAAGCTATCACTTCGACTTAGAATTTCTGCATT
>JAIUZE010074749.1:0-11002 GCA_022085475.1 Heliosperma pusillum | reverse complement strand
CGTTCATGTTTTTCATGAATGAACAGGTGCTGCATGGATGGCTTTTTGCTTATGCATTTTGGGGTTCGGGTGTGAGCTAGCGGGCGTTGTCCCTGGAAGATTAACCTCTAGACGATTTTAGCTTATTTGCTAAACACTTGTTCTTTGTTAACATTTGGAGAGACTCCGTCTCTTTGTTATTTTCCGCACTTAGTTGTTATATTTTGACACTCCTCGTTTTATCTATCTTGCATGTATAAAAGTTTTTAAAATACCGTATTTCCGCACATTATTTCACATGCTTATATGTTTTATATTTCCGCATTCGCGAGGGTTGTCACAGTTGGTATCAGAGCTTAAACGCTCCCGACGCACACACGTGAACCCTAACTTAAACTACTTGACCTTGAAATAATAAATGAGAGTTTGGGTAGAAGTTAAGGACTTTACTTGGTAGTCTATCTGTTTATGCTAATTGATAGGAGTAACTTAATTTGCTTTTGTTTCTTATAAAGATGGTTAGGCCACGATTAGCTGAGAATGTTATGATGGAAGCTTTTGCTCAAGTGCTGAAAAATCAGCAAGATGCCGCTCTAGCTAATGCCAACCAAGTTTGCCCTAGAAGGGAGGATAACCATCAAGGTGGCTACGCTTGGGTAGCTGGACAAATAGCAAGAAGTAAAATCGTACCTTATGGTGGAGAACCGGACCCTACAGAGTTATCCGATTGGTTCCGTGAGATGGAGAAGCAGTTCGATCTATACCAAGTCCGAGAGGAGGACAAGGTGAGGATCGCAAAGCACTTCCTGGTGAGGGAAGCTGACAACTGGTGGGCTATCACAAGTGCCACCGCAACTCTTGAAGAGGACTTTAACTGGGCTTGCTTCAAAGCTCTTGTGGAAGGTAGATTTTATCCTAAAGAGCTTAAGCAGCAAAGGCTTAAAGAGTTCATTGACTTTAAACAAGGCAATCTATCAGCTCAGGAGTTTACTACGGAGTTTAATAAGCTCGCTCATTTTGCGCCGAGGCTTATCCGAGATGATGAAGACCGAGCATTCTATTACCGAAACAAGTTGAGTGCCGTTCTGCAAAGTAAAGTGAGGAGGAATACCACCTCCTTTGGAGATCTTTATGATGATGCCTTGTGGGCCGAAAATTCCATGAAGGCTATTAGAGATGAAGCTATGATGAATAATCCCTCTCCTTCCCCCACTTTCAATCCAAGGTCAAACTTCCATGACAAGAGACCTTTCTCTCCCTCTTCTTCTAATGACTATGCTAGCAAGAGGCGTTTCATTGCTCCCTCAAACTCCAATGCAAGAACGCTTGCTCCTTATCACTCACAAGCTCAAGGTCGAATGTGTGACGGTTGTAGGAAACCCGTTCACCCCGGAGTTGGATGCTATGATAGGCCCCTCTTTTGTTTTCTTTGCAAGAAGTCGGGTCATCGCTTTCGAGAATGCCCCAACCGTCAGACTCCCGCACTCAGTGCCAAAGCTAAGGGATCCATCTTTGTACTCAGCCGAGCCGAAGCTAATGCTCACCTGGAGATCGTGACTGGTAGGTTCACTTCCTTAGGTCAATTTCGTTTTCCTTTTCCGCCTTCATCTTTTCCATCAGATCGTAGTTCTTGTATGATGCCTCCTAGCGTTCATAGTATCATGTTCGTCTTCCTTAATCTCTTGTGTGGTAGTTTTCTCTTTAGCTAGTGTAAGAAGTTAGTGATTGTGTTTTGATGATGCACTAAATATGGTACCTACCCACCTATGGAGCCAGATTCATGTTTAACTGACTATAAGAAATTGAGGATAAGTAGGTTGAATCTCTCTTGGTGATTTTAGACTTGGAATCTTGGTATTGTAATATCATTTTGAGGATCGAAATAAGCATAATGATAGTTGGTGGTTGTGGTTAAGAATTTTAGTGATTCCTTTAAATATTACTTGGGGAAATCGATGTCTTTAAATGTATTGTTGTCTTTAAATCGTTGTCTTTGTGGAATTGGGATGGATGACCAAACTTGAGGAATATTGTCATAAGCGAAAACCGATGTATTGAGAGTTTGAAAGAGTTAAATAAATTGTTTTGCGGTCGCATTGCCCTATGGTTGGCAAAATTTAAGTGAAATGAGATTTTGTGACTAATCTCTCTTGAGGTTTTGTGAACTAACCTTTGAAGATGAAAAAGGTTCTTTGTTAATAATTTAGGATAATGAGTTTCGGAATAAATTGGATCAAAGGATTTCATGGTAAGTCTCTTTTACCTTGTGATTGATAGCGATCATGTTCCCTATATATACATATATTGTTGGTGGTTTCTAAAAAGAGTTTTGATGGAGCTAAGGAAATTATAGTACGTAATGAATCTTTCATGTGAGTTGTTAGTTGTGGAGTCTACCGTGTCGATGGACCTTAGTAGATTCTAGTTGGACCTGAATAATTGGGATTTGTTACTCGAAATTTCATGATTATGAAATATTTGTGGTAGGAATCTGATGATTGAAAATGTTGAGGATAAATTGCATTCTCTTGAGGACTAGTTTACCGTGGAGTTAGTAATGTCGAGTTGCGATCGATGTTTGAATTGTCATAAATGGAAGATAGTATTGTGGTTCATTCCTCTCTTTTCCGTCAAATTGATCCTTACTCAATCCGCTACTCTTTGATTCTTCCCCATTTTGGTCCTTTTTGCTCATTGGCGTACCTCTTAGTATCGCGATTCGTGAGTTCGATGTTCGAGTTCGCTCTAAGTTCGTGTAATGTCTTCTCATTTCGATTTTATCTTTGGGAAAGCCTTCAAATCTCCTTATCGTATTTCTAAATTAACTTTTCAAAGTAATCTAAAGATGGACTTTGTATCCTCTTTTTGGAGAAAATAGATTATTTCACTTTTATTTTTGGACTTTGTGTTTGTTTGGATGTTTGGACTTGTTATTGGAGACGTCTAGTGACTAGTCCTGCGCTTACTAACGCTTATTTGATTTTCGATTTCACTATTTCAACTTTAATTTGATTTGGATAATTTAAGTTCTCGTTCGCGACGGGCACTCTTGAGATCCGTAAGTAAAGTTTCACACTTATGAAAAATTTCCTTAAACCGTTTTCGAGAAGAACCTCGTTTCATAAATGTTTCTCTTATAAAGGTTTTAGTATTAATTTTGAAAACCGATTCTTGTCCTTGATACGTTTATTTTCTACTCTCAAGTTTCGAGGGCGAAACTTTTTAAAAGGTGGGGTGATTGTAACACCCGGAAATGTACCATATTTTTCTAGTAGAAATATTTTACGGAACCTTTTCAGCAAAATTAAGTTTTAATTTAGAATTTAAAGTTTCGAGTCGAATTTAGAATTTCCGAGTTCGTATTTGGAATTTCCGCGAGATTCCATGAGAATCCCGTCTTAAGGCGTTTTTGACTTTTCTTGACTTTTGAGTCGTCTTTGACTTTTCTTGACTTTTGAGTCGTCTTTGACTTTTCTTGACTTTTGAGTCGTCTTTGACTTTTCTTGACTTTTGAGTCATCTTTGACTTTTCTTGACTTTTGAGTCGTCTTTGACTTTTGTTGACTTTTTCTTTATAAATATCACACTACTCCCTTAACCTAATATTCATTAACACAAACACAAACCTTCCTTCCTCTTTAAGAAAACTCAAACCCTTGCCTCCATAGCTTTTTCGATCTTTGAATCCTTCTAGCTCATTCGTTACTTGATAGAATTCGCGTAAGTTCGTCTCATTCTTCTCCCTTTACCTTCCTCTATCCGTATTGATATTAAAATCATCGTCTTTCTCGCTTTTCAATCTTTCCGTCTTTCTCAAGATGAATTTTATTCATCTTTTATGATCTATTTGTAGGTGGTGACTTCCAAGATCCCGACAAAGACTATTTTCTAATTGAAGAGGAGCTTGACGATTAGTATAGACGCATAAAGGTAACAGTGAAGGGTTACTCGATATCATTTACGTGTTTTATGTGATTTCTAGGATAGAAACCGTATTTAGATTATGGTTAGTATGCTTAGGACTTGTGTTGTTGTTGATTGGTTGTTGTTAGTTGTTAATTGATATGAGAATTGATGATTTGTGATGACAAATGAGGATTTTGTTGTTGATAACATGTTGATTTTTGATCGTCCTTGAATCCCGTGAAGGACGCAGGCTGCGTTGGGGGACGCAGGCTGCGTCGTGGTGACGTAGGCTGCGTCGTGGTGAAGCAGGCTGCGTCATACGCTGCCAACAGAAATGTTCCTGCACTGACCCCTTTTCGTAAAATGATCATATCTCCTTTGTTACTTGCTTGTTTTAGGCGTGTGACATCTCGTTAGAACCGTAAGAGGTTAAGCTATCACCTCGACTTTTAATTTCTGCATTCCCATATCTAGAACTCCAGTTATGACCGTTTGAAGTGGACCCTTGTTTTCGTTGGTTTCCAAACAACGTTGTTTTGGAGAGGTGATCTATGTTTTTATTCATTATGCTTCATAAACTTGTTCTAATGCTTATGTATCATGTATTTACTCATGTTTATCATATTTAAACTTATATGATTCCCTATTCTCATGTTTTGTGACGGTTTTTGGTATGTTCCCACTTTGAGTCGGTTTTTACAAATGTTACGGTTTGAGCACTATTTTGTCTTGTGCTTTGTACTCTCATTCCCTTGGCTACCTTCCCTTTCGTAAGGCTGGAATGTCGGAACGGAGAGGTATCCTACTGCTTAAATGCATGTGTTAGTGGGCATAAGACGACGTTGTTGGGAGTTGAACGCATTGCGTTGATCGACCCGGCCGTCAAATGTTGTGTACTTGCGAGGTGGTGTTATTTGCATGTAGCGTACCGCTTGTTATGAGGCTTGAGCTCTTTTCCGCCTCTTTCGTAAATTATCGACCGAATTTGGGGTACTCGGCGTCTATGATTGACCGAGTCTTGGATGCGAAACGTTTATCGCATGTCGAATCGGAACACGTTATTCCGAGAGTCTGGCCAGGTTTAGATAGGACCGTATTATTATCGTCGTCCTACCGGTAGGAAATTAGTCTACATATACGAAATGTAGCATCGTGTATGAGTTCAGGGAAACGTCTTATCCCGTGGATACCTGTTAATCATACTTGCCATGTACACGATGCTAGTGCGTTTCATTTACCGTGAGAGTTGTCGTCTTGTGTCGTCGTTCTTTGAATGCGTGATTTCATGATATTATTCATGGTCATTGCATGATTGGACACCGTCAATGTCTTGGTTTGTGAATGGATGATAATATGTTGGATTTATTGTGATCATCGCATGACTTGACTTGGTTTGTCTGTCGAGTCTCAATCTTAGCAAACTTATACCGCTAACGGTGAGATCAAGCCCTAGTGAGCGTATTCGATTGCCTAAGAGTGTCCTTCCCGAGTCTTTGAATAACATGATGGTTTCGGATTTGATTTCCACATGATCTTATCATTATCTATAGAATTGCCTATCTATTCTTATCGTATCTCACATGTATATCTATATATGCCTGCTTTACTTTTGTATTTCCTTATATGTACGTTTAATGTGATATGGCTGGGAGAACCCGGAGTTACTCCCCACTGACTGTGGCGTTCATGTTTTTCATGAATGAACAGGTTGCTTGCAATGGATGACTTTTTGGATATGATGTTTTGGGGTTCGTGTGTGAGCTAGCGGGCGTTGTCCCTGGAAGATTAACCTCTAGACGATTTTAGCTTATTTGCTAAACACTTGTTCTTTGTTAACATTTTGAGAGACTCCGTCTCTTTGTTATTTTCCGCACTTAGTTGTAATATTTTGACACTCCTCGTTTTATTTAACTTGCATGTATAAAATTTTTTAAAAACTACCTATTTCCGCAATATAATTCACATGCTTGTTTGTTTATTATTTCCGCATTCGTGAGGGTTGTCACAGTTGGTATCAGAGCTTTATCGCTCCCGACGCACACACGTGAACCCTAACTTAAACTACTTGACCTTGAAATAATAAATGAGAGATGGGTAGACTTAAGGACCTAAGGTGGTAGTCTTTGGTGTACTCGATGTTTGTTAGGTTCTAACTTGTTTGTTGATTGTGTTAAATGATGTTATGTTTGTTTGTATCAACCATTATGAGGTAGACCGTAGGTTGGCAAGAAGAAGTAATCTTTGGCCGAAGATTATAGATCGACGAGCCTATTTGAATTGTACTTCTCCCTCATCGTTGATCTCTTGGGCCTTTAATGTACCTTTTTCCCTTTTTCTATATAGGTGCTTCTTTAATTTCTCTTCCAACTTGTTTGCCTCTTAAACTAATCTTGATAGTTTCCTCCCTCTTGCCATTAGTATCCTTACCTTCCTCTTGCAACATTTTTATGGATGTCATACCTATTTGTTTGTGGTATATTATACTTGGTCGGAAGAACTTTGAACTTTGTGGAATATTAGTGGTTGTAAGAATGAACTTGTGATTGGAGGAAAATGGTATAGATCTAATTTCACCCTATGGTGGTGAGAGTTGGTATCCTTGAGGAAAGTGTGGTAAGGTATGTGTAATGATTTTAATGCTTGATGCTTGCCATGACCAATGTGTAGATAGTTCATGGTATTTGATGGGTAAGGTTGAATGAGTTGGCTAGGACTTCTTCACCCATTAGTAGTTTAGTCTTTTGGACTTAGAAGTTTTGTATTGTTTTAAAGACCATGCTTATGATATGTTTATTTGGTGTAAATAAGAAGTTTAGAATGATATCTTGAGGTGCAAAATGCTTTTGAGACTAAGTGACGTCTTGTGGTTTCCTATGGTGTGTTTATTTGTAAGTGTAGGCGTGGTGGAAAAGCATTTGGCTATAGTTCTTGGATTTAAAGATATGATCTTATCTTATGGTATCGGAGACTCGTTTGAAGTAGTAAGGTTTCGTTGTAAGTTGAACCATATTACTTGAAGATTATAGATATGAGAGAGATTCGATGATGTGATCCATGATGGAAATACCTTGAGATGTTAATGATGATGTTTGGCTTGATGTTGTACTTTAATAATAATGAACTCGTGGGCTATAGACTTGAAGATGACCGAGTATAAGAGAGTATTTGTTAGTCCTTCAATTAAACAACCCTTTGAGGTTGTGTTGAATATTTGAGCTAAAGGAATGTTATTATACTTGAGTTACAATTCCGCAATTGGGAATCCGTGTGATATGAAAGGATGGATGATTTGGGTTGTAGTCGATTTATCAAGTCTAGGTGTACCTTACTTTGATGATTGCTCGTGGTATGATGGTCCCTTGTAAGAGGCCCTTGTAAAGGAATAATTAAGTGGTTTTATTATCGCATTAAGTTTGAAAGGAGAAACTTTGTGGATTAAATCTTAAACCCTTACTCGTGCCATCATTCCTTTCCATTTCCATTCTTGAATGTTTTTGTCAAGATTGATCTTTAAGAAATTACAAGCTCGTACTTTCTTTCTTACTCAGATATCTTCATAACTCTACTATCTGCTTTTCTCTTCCTCAACCTCGTTTTCCTTTTTCGCCTTCGTCTTTTAATTCCTTCTTATCATAGTCTTTTGATGTTGCCTCCTAATGTTCCTTGTATCATGTTCTCTTATCCCTACTCTCTTGAGAGGTAGTTTTCTTATTAGCTAACGTAAGGGTTAGTGGGTGTGTTTTGAAGAAGTTTCGAATATGGTACCTAACCGTCCTATTGAGCTAGATTCATGTTTAATTGACTATAAGGAATTGAGGATAAGTAGGTTGAACCTCTCTTGGTGATTTTAGACTTTGAATCTTGATATTGTAATATCACCTTAAGGATCGAATAGATTGTAATGATAATTGTTGTTGTTAAGGATTATAGTGGTTGCTTTAAAGATTACTTAAGAATTTATCGTCCTTATGTGTTAGACCCTAGCGGGAATAAATACTTTGTGGAATTTGGATTGGATGACACAACTTGAGGAATATTGTCATAAGCGAAAACCGTTGTATTGGGAGTTTGAAAGAGCTAAATAAATTGATTTACGGTGTCGCATTGCTCTAATGAATGGCAAAAGTTAAGTGAAATGAGTTTGTGAGACTAATCTCTTTTGAGGTTTAGTGATTCGACTTTTGAAGAGGAGAAGGTTCGTTGTTAATGATTTAGGATAATGAATTTTAGAATAAATTGGATCAAAGGATTTCATGGTAAGTCTCTTTTACCTGGTGGTTGTTAGCAATCATGTTTCCCTAGATATAAATATTTTGTTGGTGGTTTCTAATAAGAGTTTTGACGGAGCTAAAAGATTAGAGTACGTAATGAAATTTTCACGTGGGTGGTTAGTTGTGGAATCTACCATGCCAATGGACCTTAGAAGATTCTAATTGGATTCGAATAATTGGGAGTTGTTACTCGAAGTGTCATGTTTATGAAATATTTTAGTAGGAAATATGATGATTGAAAATGTTGTGGATATATTGCACTCTCTTGAGGACTAGATTACTCGTGGAGTTAGTGATGTCGAGTTGCAATCGACATTTAAATTGTCATAGATGGGAGATCGTATGGTGGTTCATTCCTCTCTTTTTCCTCAGCTTGATCTCTACTCAATCCGCTACTCATTATTTCTTTCCCTTTTTAGTCCATTTTGCTCGTTTGGTCGTACCTCTTTGTATCACGAATTGTGATTTCGATGTTCGATTCGCTCTACGTTCGTGTAATGTCTTGTTATTTGCTTTTATCTTTGATAAAACTTTCAAATTTCCATATTATATTTCTAATTTAACGTTTCAAAGAAGTTTAAAAATGGTTTGTGAACCCTTTTTTTGGAGAAAATGGATTTCTTTTGCTTTTATATTTGGATTTTGCGTTTGGTTGGATGTTTGCACTTGTTATTGGAGACGTCTGATAACTAGTCCTGCACTTACTAACGTTTGTTTTGATTTTCGATTTCACTATTTCGACATTGCTTTGATTTGGATAATTTGAGTTCTCGTTCGCGACGGGCACTCTTGAGATCCGTAAGTAAGTTCCACACTTATGAAAATTCTCTTTAAATCGTTTTCGAGAAGAACTTCGTTTCATAAATGTTTCCCTTGTAACAGCTTTCTTGTTGATTTTTAAAACCGATTCTTGTCTTTGATACTTTTGGTTTTCTACTCTCAAGTTTCGAGGACGAAACTTTTTAAAAGGTGGGGTGATTGTAACACCCGTAAATGTACCCTATTTTTCTAGTAGAAATATTTTACGGATACTTTTCAGCAATTTTAAGTTTTAAATTAGCTTTTTATGTTTCGAGTCGAATTTTTAATTTCCGAGTTCGTATTTGGAATTTCTGCGAGATTCCATGAAAAAGCCGTCTTAAGGCGAGTTTGACTTTTTGGTTGACTTTTTCCCTTACTTATACTCTACCCTTAACCTAATTTTCATTCAACCAAACACAACCAAACTTTCCTTCCTCTTTAAGAAAACTCAAACTCCATAGCTTTTTCGATCTTAAAATCATCGTAGCTCCTTCGTTCTTTGACGGAATTCACGTAAGTTCGTCTTATTCTTCCCCTCTTAGCTTCCTCTATCCGTATTGGTAATAAAATTACCGTCTTTCTCGCTTTTTAAATTATCCGTCTTTCTCAAGATGAATGATATTCGTCTTTTATTATCTAATTGTATGTAGGTGGAGATTAGGAAGGCTTAGTAATCGATTAAAGACGCGTAAAGGTAACGGTGAAGGGTTACCCGGTATCATTTACGTGTTTTGCATGCTTTATATGTTAGAAATCGTATTTGGAATATGATTAGAAGCTTAGGAATCATGTTATGATTTATGATTGTTGTTATTTGATGATTGTTGATGATAAATATTGATTGTTGATAATTATTAGAAGTGAATTAGGAGAATTGAAAATGATAGGAATGGTGTTGGTTGTTCTCGGGTAGAATGGGGTTCTTGGCCGAAGGACCGGCAGCCGGTCTAGTGCCCGGCTGGGAATTTCCTGCCCCGACCCTTTTTCGTAGAATGATCATAACTCCTTCGTTACTTGCTTGATTTGGGCTTGTGACCACTCGTTGTAACCGTAAGAGGATAAGCTATCACCTCGACTTGGAATTTCTGCATTCCCATATCTAGAACTCTAGTTATGACCGTTTGAAGTAGACCCTTGTTTTGATAGTTTCCCAACTTGTGATTTTTGTGATTTTTAGTGTTGTGCTCCGAGCCGGGGTACCGGCCGCCTCCCTCCACCCCGGCCTGGAATACATCAGTAAGTGAAGTTGGATTTTGGTGTTGTGCTCTGTGCCGGTCGACCGGCCGCCGGTCTACTGACCGGCCCAGACCCTTTTTCCTCTGTTTTTGGTTTTTACCCTGTGTTATGAGCCGGCCCACCGGCCGCCGGTCTCCAGCCCGGCCTGGAACACGGCTGTATGCATTTCCTTTATTTTCTAAAACTCGTAATTTATAATAGTTCGCATGATCGGTTTATCGTATAATTTTACGTAAGGTCTTATAATATTCATGTTTTGGATATATGATTTCTCTTTCGCATGTATCACATGTTTTGTGACGGTTTTCGATATGTTCCCACTTTGAGTCGGTTTTTACAAATGAGTCGGTTTGAGCACTATTTTGTCTTGTGCTTTGTATTCTCATTCCCTTGGCTACCTTCCCGTTCGTAAAGCTGGAATGTCGGAACGGAGAGGTATCCTACTGCTTAAATGCATGTGTTAGTGGGCATACGACGACGTTGTTGGGAGTTGAACGCTATGCGTTGATCGACCCGGCCGTCAAATGTTGTGTACTTGCGAGGTGGTGTTATTTGCCTGTAGCGTACCGCTTGTTATGAGGCTTGAGCTCTTTTCCGCCTCTTTCGTGAATTGATCTACCGAATTTGGGGTACTCGGCATATATATTGTAAGCCCGAGTCTTGGATGCGAAACGTTTATCGCATGTCGAATCGGAAAACGTAATTCCGAGATCCTGGCCAGGTTTAGACTAGAACCGTATTATTATCGTCGTGCTACCAGGAGGAAAATAGTCTACATAGCGAAATGTAAGCAATACGCGTATAGTTTCA
>JAIUZE010074748.1:0-17012 GCA_022085475.1 Heliosperma pusillum | reverse complement strand
GATTCTGAGTTACTGACGGATAAATGTTACATAACTTTGGTTTTTCTTTAGTTTTGGTTCATCTTTAGTTTTTGTTCATATTATTATGATTTTATGATTTTTAGTTAGTAACATGTTAAGTAGTAGTTATTATGGTGTTTTATGATTTTATAACATGTTGGTTGTTCTTGTTATATTTTTATGATTTCTTCATGATGATGATTGTTGTATGCTGGATGGTTAAATTGGTTGTTAAAATGGGTGTTGATTAATTAAAAACATGTTAGAATTAATTTGGAAATTTGGGGTTGTTGTTTGGTGGTGGCCGAATTGGTGGCTGGACAACCGGTCCAAACCAGGCCGGTCCAGGCCGGTTCAGACCGGTCTGGGTTGGTCCATGGTGGGTCCGGGTTTTGGTCTTTGGGTTGTGTCAATGTTTGATTGTTTAGTTGTTGTTTTGACGGGTTTTAATTATGTTAAAGCATGCGGGAAATAATTAGAAACGGTTTTTAGTAAAACCGTTAAAAAGGCCAAAACAGCCCATTTTGCCAAAACAGGCCGTGGGGGCCATCTAAGCCCATGTGGGGTCCGGCCCAACTCAGCCCGTGGGTCCCACTTTGGGACTTGTGACGGTTTTTGAGTTATCGTCATTTTTATCGTGTTTTGTAATATTTAGCAAGTGGGGAATATTAATAAGTAAAATATTTAATTAAAAAGGTTTTTCATAAAATTATTATTTCTCACATGTTAGAAATTATAAGACGAGATCGTAGTTTATTTTGATATCCTTTAAGTCAAGCGGGGTTTTACGTAAGATTTAATAATTCACATGTTAGAAGCTTTATTAAAATAACATGTAATGAATATGTTGATTTTATGTCTATGTGATAAAGACTCTGTTTCTAGCCGGTTTGATCCAACGGGTTTGGTCAAACTAAGATCTAGTCAGCCCCGATTTGACTGATGACCCGTCGCGGGACTCGGGTCGGGGATTTGTCTTCAAGTAAGGTTTTATTTGATTATTGAATTAGCCTTAGTAGATATGAGGCGATATGATATTTGGTTATTATTTATATGAAATTAGTCACATGATAGGATGTTTTTCCCGTGACTGTTTTATTATATGGTTGGTGTCGTGTTGACTAAGTACCCATAGAGAATTATGAGTATATGGCGTCTTGACCATTCTAATTCTAAATGAGTATCTTGGACCATGACATTGATAGGCCCGTATATCTTTAACGAGTATATAGTTCACTGCTTGATAGCTTTTGTGTCACGGCCTGGGGGGCTTATCTCCAAGTCGGGGCATGGCATCCTAAGAGTTCCGCTTTGGGAAGGGAGCCAGCTTAAGTACTAGCCATCTCTGCTTAGGGGGTCGCCTAGTAGAGTTTCTCATGTACGGTTATGTCATGGGACGGGGAATGGGAATAGCTGTTGTCGCTAGGTCTGATCAGTCTAGGACTAGGATGTTTTCCTACCTTGTGGTATAGCCTCGAGTTACAGAAGTCGACTATTGACTGGACTAAGAACTTATGCCTGTTTCTAGACGGTATTGGTCTTTCATGTTTGTATGATTCTATGAGTTCTAGAAGGTGAGATGCAAGCCGGCTAGGATTGATAGAGTTTGGATTACCGATTGTTAACTGATTCACATGATTACGTGTTGATTAGGGTTTGAGTGTATCATGGCCATGTTTCTGAGAGGAACCTCTGAGCTAGCATACCAGCTTCCCTACCTCGAGTTATAGTTTATTATCGGTTTCACATGATAGCTTTCACATGCTAGGTTATTTGTTAGTTATCTGTTTCATAACATGAAAAGCATATCATATATGTTTAAGTTTTGTATTTTCCATATACATTGCTTTTATGTTATTCATGTTTCATTAAACTCGACATTTCGTGGCTGGGAGGACTCGGAGTTACTCCCCACTGACTGTGGCTTCCGTGTTTATATTTAATGCGGTCGAACAGGTGGTGAATGCATACATTGGGTACATTGACGAGCTAGCGAGCGAAGTATTACCTTGGACCTATATTCGGTTCTTAGATTGTATATTATTATACACTCTTTCATTTCCGTATTTATACGGGAGATATGTCTCCCGTTCTTGTATATTTCTTTTGTAGAATATTATTTACGTTTTGTAATGACCCTTTTTATTTATGACACCCTTGTTTATGTATTTAAATTTTTTTTCCTTTCCGCAAATTTGAGGGTGTCACATAAATGGTGGTTCACCCGTTGTTTAAAGGAAGCCACAAGGCCTATGGAGTGGGAAGAGATTGTCATCGCTTTTCACCGTAGGTTTAGAACCAATATGTCAAACCTATCAATTAAATCACAAAAAGAAAAGGGGGAAGGTTCACAAACTAATGGGGGAGAGCGAAAGAAGAGTCGAGTGGAAACTTCAAATGATGTTGACACTACCATTTCCTTAGCCTGTCCCGTTCAACCAAACGAAACCACCCCAAAAAGCACTTTATATCGCCCACAAGTTTTCAACCCATTTACCTCACTTACAACACCTTGTAAACTTTGTGGTGTATTCGCATTAAGTTGCCATAGGTGTTGGCAAAAGATAAATGAGAAAATTCAAGGACGAATCAAGCTACAAGGAGCTCAAATCCCTTCATAAGGCTTAAGGAGGGATAGCAAAACAAAGTCTAGCATGTGTCAAAAATGCGCTTGTTGGGAGGCAACCCGTCTTTTTCTTTACTTTTTCTTTATGCATTCTTTATTTTACTTATTAGACAATGATTTTGATTTGGACTATCTTATTTGGACTATCTATTTTTGGATTTTGTGTTGTAATAGTTAGGAACAATTTTTCGTTTTACTTGTTATTGTGCATGTCTAGTATATCGTTTTTCGTACTTAGAATCGGAGGACCTATTGAGACAAGAAAGAGCTATCCTTGGCCCAAGTTGCCAAGATCACTAAGGTTAGTAAGTATGTGCAAGGACATAGCCAAAAGGTAAGAGCAAGTGGCAAAGAAAATAGAAACAAAAACCGGACCAGCAAGTTTCCCCGATCGGATTGCCATATACCCGATCGGGTAAATTGGCTGCCTCGTATTTTGCTCTAATTTCTTCTATAAAACCCACTTGCTACCCTTTGCTTGCTACCTTATACCCGTGTTCTTCAATTTCAAAGCTCAAAATTCTCTCAAAACCTTCAATTCTTAGTCTTTTCTTACAAAATTTGTTCCTATAGTTCATCAAGAGCAACTTCTAAGCATCATCAAGTAAGTTATTTCTACTTTAGTTACTTCAATCTCTCTATATTTTTCAGAAATCCAACATGAACAAACCCTAACTCAAATTTGGGGGTTCTTGATTTTGATTGCAAAACTTGTTTAAATTGGATTTCTAATGATTTTTACATGCTATAGAGTGAATTTTAGTGATTAATTAGGATGATTACTATGATTTGAATGCTCATATGCTCCTTAGGATACTCATCTTTGCTATATGCTAAGAACTTTTGCTTAAGTGGTAGTATTATGCTTGAATTCATGCTTTATACTATGAACTTATGATCTTGTCATGTTAATTTAGCATTAGTACCCTTAGGTAATAGCCAAATTCATGATTCAAGTGTATGTTGCTCATCTTGGTGACATATTGTTATGCTTAAAACATCCATTTGTGCTTAAAAGATAGCATGACAATGTTTCATTAAGGTCACTATGCTTGAATTTGTGCTCAAAACGTAGTAGTCTAACATGTAAGCTATCAACTTGTGTTTATGAATGAAGTGTTTTAATACTAGTTATTTGTAGAAAATTGCACCTACATTAAGAAAATCAAAGAGGGCAAGAACCTCCACTCAAGGAGAGAGTAGTAGAGCACAAGAAGAAGATATAGAAATGCTTGAAGCAAACGATCAACCCGAAAACCAAGGAAATGCCATGCATGATCCTAACTTTCCGGATGTAGAATTTAGTTCACACAAGCAATGGCAAAATTGGTGTATACTTAAAAGCAAAGGTATGAGGGCTACCAAGTTCCTCAATGTTTCTTCTTTAAGGCATATGAAACGTTATGAGCATGTTAAAGTGTTATTTAGGGGCTTAGGTATGAATGCTAGCATGAACTTTAGCTATAAGACCTACCCTCAATTAACCCTTGAATTCTTAAGCTCATTCGAGTTGCATAGGTCTAGAAATAGAAATACCATGCCTCTAGTTCAGTTTCGCTTGTTTAATGATGATTATAATATGAACTGAGAGAACTTTGCTAGATATTTTGGTCTCACCACTGAGGATACTGTTACCTCACCTCCAGATGGCTTTGATATTAGCCTGCTTTGGAGTGCTATTTCGACTTACCCTGTCTCTCGTTGGGACCATGTCCCACACCAACATATACATCATCCCGCCATTAGAATCTGGCAAAGATTCATGGGATGGACCTTTTTGGGTCGGGTTGAGCCTCATTTGGTGAGACGAGTGGAGTTAGAAATGTTAGGAGGATTTTTGAATGTGAATGGTGATGAACCATGGTCTGTTAGTATTCCTTATCATTTTGCTGTTCAGTTGACCAAAGCTATTAATCCTACGAACACTGCCATTGTCTATGGAGGTCTTATCACTCACCTTGCTATGCGAGTTTGTGGTTTTAACCAAGCCACCACCGACCTCCGGGCATTGACTACACCTCCCACCGAGATGGGAAATGGGTTGGATTATGCTTATTTTGTTCAGCTCAACTGGTTTCGAGTCTCTCACCCCCATATGATTTGGAGGATAGTTGGGCGTGATTCGGTCAAGTTGACCGCCGAGGTAGAACAAATTCCATTTCTTCGGCAGCGTCCTCAACTTTAAGAGGGTGAGGCTATCTTACCCCGACCTACTTACTATCTTCCTGTTGGTGATATTACCCACATTGACCCCCCTGTTCAACTTGGATCTCGCCGCCCTGAGGTAGGATCATCCTCTCACTCGACCCATGCTGCGGGCGATGTGACCGCCATGTTTGAAGCCCTAACCTTGTCCGTTAATAGAATTCAGTTCGACCAGCAGCTTGCTTTGCACCCCATCTATGACCACTTTGCTAGGCAAGGTGTGATTAGACTTGAGGGCCCCCACCCGTCTTTTTATACTTGGCCCGAAGGGGGGTATGGTACTACTTATGATGCAGGTGTGCAGCCGACCGGACCGGATTACTGTGGAACCGACTACGGCGTTGAGAGTTTTAGGGGGTATAGAGGTGATTTTGGAGATCACCAAGTAGGAGAGTACCAGTCCTTAGGAGCCAGCGACTCAACCGGGATTATTACTTCTCGTGGTAGTTATTATTCTGCAGATGATACCTACTACACAGATGCTTCTGGATCCGCATCCGAGCCACCTCCTTCTGAGAGGAGAGACCGTAGCTGGTGGCCTTTGTGATGAGATGATGAGCTCCCCTTGTTTATACTAGCTTGGGGGAGGCTAGACATTTTGTAAGAATTTTATTTCTTTCCCTTATTTTTCACATTTTTAGTTTTATTTTTAAGCCCCTTTTCCTATTAGAATTTTATATTATTTCTCTGTTCCATGTGCTATCAGCCGTTTCTCGGTTTGTTTATGTTATACTTGCATGCACATTGAGGACAATGTGAAGTTTTAGCTTGGGGGAGGATTTGCATTTAGATTTTTATTTTTCTTTTAATTTTCTTAGTTCATTTTTTTAGTTTTTATTGAAAAAAAAAAAAATCAAAAAAAAAAACACACAAAAAGAAAAGATCATTTCCATCTTACATTTCTCATTTTGTAGTTTTTATAAGATGATGTTTCATTATATTATGAGGAATTGTGCATTTATGGGGATGTCTTGTACACAGTAGGTAAAAAATTGCATTTGGACTTAATTAAGCTTGATCTTGACTTTGGCAAGCTACTCATATTGTAAGGTAGAGCCTCCAGTGGTCGGTACATCTACACCCGATCCTAGTTTAGGAGTGAGTAGTTTCTCCTTATAGTATGTGTTACATCAAAACGCATAAGTATGGTTTTTATTCCATTTTCTATAAGTATTACTGTCATGATCTACATTTTGAAGCCATTCAATCTCTTGTTCACCTTTCGCAAAAACACCCTTCTTCCTAGCTACATTATAATATTGCCTACCCTTGTTGAGCTAGTAACCAACTATATGTGTAGGGGTGTTCTGTGCTTTTGCGATGTTCTGATAATGCCACCATTTGGTGTAAACTTGTCTCGGGATTGCTGATTCCCGGGTTTTGATGTGAAAGAGAAAAAGGAAAAAAAAGAGCTTTGAAAAAATGATGAAAAATGAAAAAGAATGAAATTGAAAGCTCAAAAGAAAAAAGAGGAAAAACGCTTCCATGAAAAGAAAAGAAAGAAATATTATGGGAAGTCGTAACTTGATTTGTCATGTTTAATAAGCCAATATGCTGCTTTTGGCTTTGACTTTTGTTGATGGGAATTGGTATGATTTGGATTAAGTATCCGCTGCACATTTGGTTATTACTAGCTTGACTTTAAGCTCCACATGACCAAAATCATTTGTCCACCTTCTTACCCAAATTTCCCAAGCCTCTTCTTTACTTTTCTAATGCTTCCTATATTACATTTCGATCATGATTAGTTTTACTTAATGGTTTTGGATTGTCTACCATACTAGACTGCGGGCACATTCTTATAAGTTGTAGATAGGTGAGTGTCACTTCAAATTTGAACCAATATTTCCTATTTTACAAAAATTTGAGTGAAGAGTGTACCGTGAGAGTGCATTGTCAAAAAGATCATGCAAGAGCTGAAAAGGTCCAAAGAATATTTTCTATGCTGCGCCGTTATGTAAATCTCAACCATGATTCGCATTTTCCTTCGCCATTGTTGCTACGGGCTTATGATTCATCTACTTGTAAGAGCTTACTTTTTGAGATTTGTATGACAGATTGATCATTGTTAGCTACCCTTGTCCTAGTTATGATTGTTATGTTTGCTTGAGGACAAGCAAGGGTTTAGCTTGGGGGAGTTTGATAAGTGATATTTTGTACTAATTAATCCCCCGTTTTAGCTCGATTTCCATACGATTTATGCACTTTGTTAAGTGATTAACGAGCTAATATTGTTATTCTAGTTGTTTTGCGTGTTTTGACTCGTTTTATAGGAAATGAAGCGGTTTTGCTATATTTTCCTACTTTATGGAGCAAAGGCACTAGGATACGAGTTTTCAAGGAATTGATGATAGCCAGTTCACGATTTGATTACGATTCCGCTACATCCTTCCTCAATTGGATTTATTTTGGACTTTGGCTTTGAACTCAAAAGGAAACATCAACCCAAGTCAAAAGAAGATCAGCCCAAGCCCAATTCCGTATTGCATTGACCAAGACCAAGGCATAGGATTCCGTGCCTAAGACGAAAAGACGGAAGAATCCATCTTGCACATTTACCCGATCGGATTACCATATACCCGATCGGGTATTTCTGCAAGTGGACGTTACTTAGCTCTTCTTCAACCGAGCTTAAATGTGTGATTTAATGCTTTGACTAGGGTACGAATTTGGACGAGGGATCAGCAGCCATGAAGCCCTATAAAAGCCAATGATCATCACACACAATTATCATCTTACAATCATCCAATAATCCAATTATCCATTATCATCTTATATCATATACTTATCTCTTATCATCTTTTTATCTTTTAGCACACTTTCTTACAAGTTTTAGAATATAGTTAATTTCTTAGTGTTTATCTAGTGTTTTCATAGCTTTTGTTATTGGAGATTTGTTCTTTACTTTCGTTCTTATATATTCATATTCCAAACTCGGTAACTCTCTATCTTTTACTATGCAATTCTCATCATGAACTTTAATTTAATAAGTATTGTTTTCATATTGTCGTTGTTAGGAAATCAATCTAAAATTAATCTAGTTAAAACCAAAATAATGTTTAAGATGTCACATTATATTTTACCTAATCATATAATCCTAAAAATTGTCACTAGAATCATTATTAATATAATCACCATAACCACTTTAGTATTTATATTTCATAGTTTAATTTCCTACATCTTTTTCTTATTAATTTACTTAATCACATGATCACATAAATTAGATATAATATTGTAAGATTAACATTGTGTAAATAAAATAAATAGAGTTGTAATATTGAAATGATTCACGAGTTAAATGAATTAAAAGAAGAGTAGAAATCATTTGAACCATCTAATTGTTTCTTCCTTTGGTTATGCCAAATTCTATAACTATGGTTAGTGGCCATAAACAATTGTTTGTATTAGTCAATTTCTATCTTTATAACGAGAGTTGGGATGGGAATTAGGACTACCAATAGGGGTTTAGTGACTTAACCATGCTGAGAGAACGTTAGGACCCACTAAAAGGTCGGTACGAATCCGAAAGGAATATACCGCTACAAGGCCTAGACAATCATAGTAATTCTAATGTTGGTATCTATGAGACTTTTGAATCATTTTACATGTATTTCTCTTTCACTATTTCAACTTGATTAGTTAGTTTACTTTACCGTTTTAGATAGTTTATTTTATTGTTATCTAGTTAGTTTACTTTATCGTCTTTCTATTTCCGTTCTTAGATAGTTTATTTTATTATTATTATCTAGTTTATTAGTCGAGTTATATAGTCTTTCAATATTGTCATTTGAATATCGCTTTAGTTAGACTTTAAATACTGTCACTCGGATCAGAGAACTTCCCCGATCGGGTACGTGACAATCCGATCGGGTAAGTCTTCTGTTTTGAGTTTTACATTCTGCAATTTACATATTTGTCATTTACATATCGTCATTTACATACTTGTCATTCTATTTTATGTTAATAGCTTATACAACCACTTCAAGTGACTCGAACTTAAATGAAAATCAATCCATAGCAATTCATAGTTAACACGTACTCCCTGAGGATCGACACCCTACTTCCCTAATTACATTCCTTATGTTGTTAGCCTAAGTGCGGGTAATTATTTTTGTATCGGGACCGCGACATAACCGATCATCACTAGTCTAAGGATTTACCTAAGAACGCTTTCTTTTGGTCTCCTCACTAGTCTTGAGTCTAACCTAAGAACACTTTCTTTTGGTTTCCTCACTAGTTCCTAACTAGTTTTGGCTTATTTTCTCCCACTCTATCTTTAGAAAAATACAACTATTTTCTTTAAAGATAGCCTTATGAGCCACAAACAATTTTGTACTCATACTCGTGAGGGAGGTAGAAGTATCACAACATGACCTTAAGTGATCTACTAAAGACTTCATTGTAAAGACATCGAATCTTAGCTTCGAGGTAGACTAGTTTTATAAGCTAAAGAGGTGGACTCATATTCATGTCATTTACAATCTTTATAAGTGGTGTGACCATTGGTTTGGTAGATTCCCTACTATGAGTTCAATAACTCTATTTTGACTTAACAATTTGATCTTTCAAAGTAAGAATCAAATTCTTATCTTTTGAACTTATTACAATGATCCAATCATCATAATACTAATATGATCAATTTGAGTCGATACAATTTATGTTATCAGCACAAGTGATGTATAATGACAAGTTTTTAGAACAATAAAAGTTTCCACAAACCAAGTGACTTGGGTTGAAAACCAAGTCACTAAATATTCAATTACAACAATTTGTTCTTGAAAATTAAAAACTTCCATGTCCAACAAGGAAATAAAATGTTCTTAACAGCCATAATACAATCAAAAGGGGAGACAATCTCGAGACCAAGCTTCCTTAGGTCTTCAACCATGGGTGGCTACCTTAGCTTCCCTTGAAGAGCTTTCTTAGGCTTGCTTATCATTGCCTTTATCTTTCCTTGCATGCCCTAATTACAATAACAAGGGTAAGAATCACAACTTTTATCTTATACCAAAGTTAAGATCATAACATAATCGATAGGGATAATTATTTGCCTGCTGGAAGAACCTTTCAGGTTTTGATATCTCCTAGATATTTAGAGCTATGCCATTACAATAATGACACTTGTCCTCGGTTGAGGCACCTTTATTAGGCTTGGGTGAGCTATTCTCAAGAGCGTTTCCCTTGCCTTTGTAGGTGGAGGGATTCTTCCCCTTGCTAGCACTTTTCTTGAACTTCCCCTTACTCTTGCTATTAATATGGAGCACATCCTTGGAGATGCTAACATTTAGCCTCATGTCTCTCTCGGCTTGCACAAGCATCTTGTGCAATTCATGGAGAGATGTTATCATGTTTTGCATATTGTAGTTTACCCTAAACTGCACATATGCCTTGATTTTCCCCAAGGAGTGTAGTACACGGTCAATAACGAGTTGTTCGGGAATGTCAACACCTTGTAATTTGAGAGTCTCGACATGCTCAATCAATTTGAGTACATGAGGGCTAACCTTTTGGCCCTCTTTTGGATTCATGTCGAAAAACACGGAAGCCGTCTCATATTGAATAATCCTAGGAGCTTGTGAAAACATGGTCACAAGCTTGAGATAGATCTCATAGGCCGTGCTCATCTTTATGGCACTCCTTTGGAGATTGGCTTCCATAGAGAAGATCAAAACATTTTTGATCGCGACGAACTCTTTATGGTAAGCCTCATAGGCTCGCTTTGCAGCGGCGGTTGACCTTTCATTTGGTGCGGTGGGAGAGGCCGCGGTAAGGTAACGAAGCTTGTCGTCACCCTCCGCGGCCAAGCAGAGTTGCGCATCCCAATCGGTAAAATTAGTGCCATTCTTTTCTAACTTTCATCGATCCATGAAAGATCGAAGCCATGAGACATACGTGAGAGTTGGAGCATTGGTGGTGGTGGATGAATTAGCATTTGCCATAGCGAATTAAACAATATTAACTACAAATTTTAGACATAAAAGAAATGTAATACTTGTAAACATTTTAAACAAGTTTTAACATTTAAATAGTGACCTCTACCCAACTATTATAAATGATTCCGAGATCCTAATTCATATCAACTTGGGCACACTGAGCCGATTCATCCCTCATTAACATAATTCGGTGGGTTAACTCTTTAATCGATTCTACATTAGAACTCTCGGTCGATTATATTACCGGAACACATGCGGCTACGGTCGCGAATATTTCCGTTGACCTCAATCCAAATTTCGAAATAATAACCTTTATTACCCCACTTACCCAACGTAACAAGTTTAGCACCCAGGTGAGTCGAGCCTACTTCCTTGCGAAATTGGGATTCATGGGTTCTACTGTTTGGTAAGGCTTGATCTCAATTATTTATTATGAGAGGTCATGTCAGTTTATTATCTATCTCGTTTAAGTGAATTAAATCAATGAATTAACGATAATTTTAATTGACACGGTCGAAAACTCGATGAAATATGCTTGTCATGTTATGGCGATTTGGCAATGCATGCAAACATATAAACTAAAATGCAAGCATTAAAATAAAACTCCTAGTATGACCTTTTCTAGAATAGAAAATCATATAATCTATTATATATTCGGAAACCAACTCCTTTGGTCCCTTGAACTTCATTAGCACGTCTCCGAAGGTCACCGTCTCTCTCGAAACTTCTTTCCGAATGGCACCGTCTTTGGGAAACTCTGGTATTGCAAAAAATTACAAAATATATAATAAAATTACAATAATTTCATATTATACATTTGTAAAATAAAATAATACAACAAAAGTGATACGAGATCACAATAAATTACAACCGAATCAATATTTCCTTACATTCCGGGTAATATCGATTAAAACTAAGGCCATACTAAGATAAAATTACATAATTCAAAATTACATAAACCAAAATATGACATTCATAAGAGAAAATATGACATTCATAAGAGAAAATATGACATTCATATATAAAAATGCAGCATTATAATATGTAAAAACATGCTCATATTAAATGCCAAATCGCCCTATTTTACGGTTTATATCATATATAACCCGATTTTACGGAAATGCGTGAAAATAACGCTTTAAAATCACCAAACAATACTTAAATAATATTTAAGTCCAAGTTAATTATCCCAACTGATTTAGGCCTCAAAAATTAGTCATCACTCAATTTTTGACAATAATTCAACTTCTTGTTATATAATTGCTCAAAATTAGACTATAAAATCATATTTTAATCAAATAAATCCAAATTTAATTACAATAATTTCAAAATTTGAATTTTAAATTTTTGAACATTCTGGAATATTTCCATGACACTCATAATGTCAAAAATCAAGGTTAAAAATTTTGAATTTATTTTGAGAAAAATCGGTTGAGCTTTATCGGTTTTATCATATAAAATACATAAAGCATACAAAAATTAATCATATTAAATTTTCAACTTTAGATATGAAATTTGAGACATATAAGAAACCTGGAATAATTTTCTCATGACATGAAATTTAATTTAACTATATTTTCTAAATAAGTCACTATTTATGCCATTTTACATTTAAAAATTCATAAATCATGCTAGACAAATCACATCAGTCTGAAATTTTCCAGTTAGACAGGAAAACATGCATGTGACAACGTACTAAAATTTCATAGTCATATTCAAAGCGGAAGTATTTTTAACCATTTGACCTTCCTTTATTTCATTTTACCATATAAAATTCATAAATCATGAGAAACAAGTCCAATTCACACGAAATTTTACATACAGTAAGTAAAATGCATGTGTGATATTTTTTAAAACGTTCATGGTCAGAAGATAGGTCAAACTATTTTTAGCATTTTAAACATCATTTTACTCACTAAAATGTAATAAAAACACTAAAAATCATATTTGAGCAATATAAATTTCCATAAATCATCCAAATGACCTAAAATCATATTAGGACCAGAATAGATTGACATGCAAATGACTTTGTAATTTTATCTCATAAAACACAAATTACTAGTTTTCTTTAAGTTACATTAACTCGAAAAAACTATAAATCGATTATGCATGCAACAACCAAAGTTTTGATACAACTTGTAAGTTTCTTAAACTCGATATTAGACATTTATAATATCATTTTATAAATAGTTTACTCTTAAACTATTTATGTAACAACCCGAAAAGTACCCAATTTTTCTAGTAAAATATCTTACAAATACTTTTCAGCAAAACTTGAGTTTTAAAATAGAATTTATTGTTTCGAGTAGTATTTTGAAATTCCGAGTTCGTATTTGGAATTTTTGAGAGATTCCATGAGAATCCCGTTTTTAAGTCAACTTTGACTTTCGTTGACTTTTTCCGACTCGCCTTGTAAGTTTGAAGACCGAAATTTTATTTAAAAAAATAATATTTTTAATTTATTTTTTATTAAGATTTATTTAGATTTATGATAATTTAATATAATTATTTTGAATTTATTCGGAATTTAAGAATAACTTTTACGGTTTTAACCCGAACGTCATTTAACTATTCCCGAGTCATCTTAAATCCCGAAACAAACCCGAAACTCGACTTTGGCATGAGTCACACGCCCATGTCATCTTTTTCCACTCACAATTAGATCTTTTGATTGTTTCGATTAAACTAATACAAATATCTAAGATATTTGTTACTTTATCGATCCGTCAACGGAAATTACGCAAATCGTTTACAAAACAGACCCGACTATCACCATTTCACACGGCACTCTCACCCTCTCTTAGGCCTTGATATTTTCATTTCTTTTGATTACAATAACATAATATCTTGATAATTGATTTAATTAACTTAATATTTAATCAATTACCGTAATATATTTATTTAAACCGAGTCAATTCCGTAACAAAAATTTCAAAACCCGACTCGTTATTTTCCTCTATATTACACGGCTCACTCACCACATTACTCACTAACAACTTTACATTTTACAATAAATCAAATTAAGATCTAATTAACACTTTCTTTAATCGTTCTTCATCGTTCTTCGTCGTTCTTCATTCGTTCTTCGTCTTTCTTGAGCAAAATCATCATAAAACCTTCATTTCTTAATTAAATCCGTCCTAACTTATATTTCTAGAATCTCCTCTTCGCTCTCCATCTTCAAGTACGGTTTAATTTCAAATCCGACAAAATCGTTTTCAACATTTAATTATGGAAAATCAAGTTTAAGTTCTAATAATGTTTTCTTGTCATTTCTTATAGGGGAAGATGTTGAAGACGAGTTTGGTGACTCGTATATTTTAGGAGAAGATTAGAAGACGGGTTTCTTATTTTCTTAGTTCTTATTATTTTGGTGCTACTTGATTTTGCTAGCTAAGGTAACAATTCCGAGTTACTCGACGAATTAATGTTACATAGCTTTTGTTTCCTTTGTTTTTGGTTCATCTTTCGTTTTTGTTCATGTTATTATGATTTATGGATTTTTACTAGTAACATGATAAGTGGTTATGATTTTCATGTTGTATGGTATTTTTAATATGTTAGTGTTCTTAACATATTTTTATGATTTGTTCATAATCATGATTTTGTATGGATGGTTGTTAAAATGGTTGTTTGATAATTAAAACATGTTGGAATTAATTTGGTGTTGTTTGTTGTTGAAACCGTGTAAGGGGCCGTGTAAACCAGCCCAAACCAGGCCGGTTCAGGCCGATTCAGGCCGGTTCAGGCCCGGTCCAGGCCGGTCTGGGTTGGTCCATGGTGGGTCCATGAGTTGGCTTGGGAGTTGTGTCGATACTTGTTTGTTTTGTTGTTGTTTTGACGGGTTTTAAATATGTTAAGCATGCGGGAAATATTAAGAAACGGTTTTTAGTAAAGTCGATCAAAAAGTCAAAACAGCCCAAACCAGGCCCGTGGGCCCAGTCCAGGCCCGTGTTAGGTCCGGCCCAAATCAGCCCATGAGTCACCTTGTTAGACTTGTGACGGTTTTTGAGTTATTGCTATTTTATCGTGTTTTGTAATATTTAGCAAGTGGGAAATGTTAATAAGTAAAATATTTAATTAAAAAGGTTTTTCATAAAATTATTATTTCTCACATGTTAGAAATTATAATACGAGATTATAGTTAAATTTGTTATCCTTTAAGTCAAACGGGTTTTCGTAAGATTTAATAATTCACATGTTAGAAGTTTTAATAAAATAACATGTAATGAATATGTTGATTTTGTGTTCAAGTCTATGTGGTAAAGACTCTGTTTCTAGCCGGTTTGACCAAACGGGTTTGGTCAAACTAAGATCTAGTCAGCCCCGTTTTGACTGATGACCCGTCGCGGAACTCGGGTCGGGGATTTGTCTTCAAGTAAGGTTGTATTTAATTAATGAATTAGCCTTAGTAGATGAGGCGATATGTTATTTGAATATGATTTATATGCAATTAGTCACATGATAGGAAGTTGTTTCCGTGACTGTTTGATTGTATGTTATATGTCGTGTTGACTAAGTACCCATAGAGAATTATGAGTATATGGCGTCTTGACCATTCTAATTCTAAATGAGTATCTTGGACCATGACATAGATAGGCCTTACTGTCTTTAACGAGTATATGTTCACCGTCGATAGCTTTTGTGTTCCGGCTTGGTGGGTTTATGCAACGGGAGTATGTGACCAAGCCAAGACACGAGCCATGACACGAGCTCAAGACAAGACACAAACTCAAGACAAGACTCAATATCAAAACAACAACATACATTCAGACAACACCATGACCAGCTATGACAATGTTCTATTCAGTCCAAGCCACAACCACTTCAAGCCTGCTAAGACAACACCACCACAACCAGAACAAAGCCTAGCCATCCACTTCCCAAGACTAGGCCACAACAAAGCTCAGACAACAGCCCAACAAACTTAACACAACAAAAACAGCCCCCAGCCAAAAATAGCCTATCACAGCCTTTCTAAACAAGGTCCATGGGGCCCCACACAATCAAAAAAGCCTAACCAACCCTCAAACCTATGTCTTGGGAAGGTCCTCTACAACTTTCCCCAGGACTTCCCCCCCCAGAAACAAACACACAAAAAGTTAGCTTAGGGACAACTTCAGACTGTCCAGAGTTCAGCCTTTTTGCAGTAGTTAACATGTCACTATCAAACTTTCCTTTTATGATCAAACAAACTCGAGGGCCTTTTAGAAGGACCTTTGGCATCCATCCCACTTCAGTTGAGCTCAAGAATCAAGCTTAGAAGTCCACCCCTCCACCAGTTTCAACCCCAACAAACTCATTAAGGCAGATTGTCCTATTAGAATTACTTTTCTGCTTTATCTACTTTATGTCAGTTTTCCTGCAAGTTTGTAGCTGTTATTTTGTTTCATGTTGTAAGCCTTTGTGGCCCTAGATATCTCCTAACGTCTGAGTTGTATCCTTGTTGCCTATATAAGGCCTTTACCTAATGAAATGCAAATCAGATTTGAAGTAAAACATAAAACTGAAACCTTGTTTATGTTGCATCTCTTGGCTGTGTGCTTGAGACAACTTCCTTTGCTTTGTGCTTGGAAGTGAGCTTGGGTCCTTAGCTGTGTGCTGGGATCAAAGTTCAACCCTCAATCAGTGGCTTTGTGCTTTGGTTAAGGTCCTATCCTTGTTCTTTAACAATCAATTCAAACAGAAACAGAGTATTTGCAAAGTGTCTGAATCTCAATCAAATTGTCATTGTTTAGTTGTCTTTCTGAATAGTTTCAGTGCAAATTGGTTATCAGAGCGTTGGTTTGTGAGTTCATCTACCTAACTACATTAAAAACACAAAATACAACCATGAGTGAAGAGAGAATCACAGGTATTGAAAACACAGTTCAAGATCTTGTCAGAACTGTAATGGAGGTCTCTAGATCTGTCAAGGAACTCCTTGAGGGCCAACAGAACAATGATACAAGGGGAGGCAGAGGTCGAGGAAGAGGAGCACCTTTCCCACAAGGTGGAGTAAGGAGGAGACAACTTGTAGATCAGTTTGAAATGTCAGATTCAGATGGCTCAGATCACAATCTTCTCAGACACCAAGACAAAGATATCAAGGTAGAGATTCCTGACTTTCTAGGTAGCTTGAAACCTGATGATTTCTTAGATTGGCTAAGGTCTGTAGAAAGAGTCTTTGAGTTTAAAGGATACACTGATAGAAAGGCTTTTAAGGTTGCTATCATGAAACTAAAAGGTTATGCCGCACTGTGGTATGA
>JAIUZE010074747.1:0-51473 GCA_022085475.1 Heliosperma pusillum | reverse complement strand
GACCGCTTTTTGTAAAATGATCATATCTCCTTCGTTACTTGCTTGTTTTGGGCGTATGACATCTCGTTGGAACCGTAAGAGGATAAGCTATCACTTCCTTTTGGAATTTTTGCATTTGCATGTCTAGAACTCTAGTTATGACCGTTTGAAGTGGACCCTTGTTTTAGTTAGTTCCAAACTGTGTTTTGGCGAGGTATCTATGTTTTCCTATTTATTATGCTTCTTAAACTGGTTCTAATGCTTATGTATCATGTATTGATTCATGTTTATCATATTTAAATTATATATTCCTGTTCTCATGTTTTGTGACGGTTTTTGGTATGTTCCCACTTTGAGTCGGTTTTTACAAATGATACGGTTTGAGCACTATTTTGTCTTGTGCTTTGTACTCTCATTCCCTTGGCTACCTTCCCGTTCGTAAGGCTGGAATGTCGGAACGGAGAGGTATCCTACTGCTTAAATGCATGTGTTAGTGGGCATACGACGACGTTGTTGGGAGTTGAACGCTATGCGTTGATCGACCCGGCCGTCAAATGTTGTGTACTTGCGAGGTCGTGTTATTTGCATGTAGCGTACCGCATGTTATGAGGCTTGAGCTTGTTTTCCGCCTCTTTCGTAAATTGATCTACCGAGAATGTGGGTACTCGGCGTTTTCTTTGTAAGACCGAGTCTTGGGTGCGAAACGTGATCGCATGTCGAACCGGAAAATGTGATTTTGGGATTCTGGCTAGATTTAGACTAGGACCGGGTATTTATATCGTCGTCCTACCAGGAGGAAATTAGTCTACATACACGAAATGTAAGCATCGTGTATGAGTTCAGGGAAATGTGATCTCGTGGATGCCTTTTAATCATACTTGCCATGTACACGATGCTAGTTCATTTCATTTACCGTGAGAGATGTCGTCTTGTGTCGTCGTTCTTTAAATGCGTGATTTCATGATATTATTCATGGTCATTGCATGATTGGACACCGTCAATGTCTTGGTTCCTGAATGAATGATAATATGTTGGATTTATTGTGATCATCGCATGACTTGACTTGGTTTGTCTGTCGAGTCTCAATCTTATCAAACTTATACCGCTAACGGTGAGATGCAAGCCCTAGTGAGCGTATTCGGTTGCCTAAGAGTGTCTTCCCCGAGTCTTTGTATCACATGATGGTTTCGGATTTGATTCCCATATAATCTTATCATTATATATTGGATTGCCTATCTATTCTTATCGTATCTCACATGTATATCTCTATATGCATGATTCTTCTTTTGTATTTCCTTCTATGTACGTTTAATGTGATATGGCTGGGAGAACCCGGAGTTACTCCCTACTGATTGTGGCGTTCATGTTTTTCATGAATGAACAGGTTGCTTGCATGGATGGCTTTTTGCTTATGCTATTTTCGGTTCGGGTGTGAGCTAGCGGGCGTTGTCGCTGGATGAAACACCTCTAGACGTTGTTTAGCTAGTTGCTAATTACTTTGTCTTTTGTTAAAACTTTGAGAGACTACGTCTCTTGTGGTATTTTTATTTAGTTTGTAATATTTTGACACTCCTCGTATTTTTCTATCTTGCATGTATAAAAGTTTTTAAAATACCGTATTTCCGACTAGACGGGGTAATTTCATCTTGACCAACTATGATAGATGGGGTAAATCCGACTAGACGGGGTAATTTCATCATGCTTGTATGTTTTATATTTCCGCATTCGCGAGGGTTATCACACCACTTATATTGTATTCTTTTATGCATTTTTTCGTACCCCTTTTGTTATGGATCGTGATTCAAAATATGACGATTATATGGAATATGTTTTCATAATAATCGCATATGTTATCATATATTGTAACCACTTTTATGAGCACCACATTTTATATAATACGTACCTATTATATTACTTTTGTATCATGTTTTCATTTATTTGTAATTTGTTTCTCAATAAGTTTATTACGAGACCGTCTCTGAGGAGACCTACCTTTGAATGATAAAGTCTTGATCAATTATAAAATAGCAAAATTGCTAGCTTAAATCTCATAAGAATGTTTTTTACCCAAAATTGTTTTCTCATGTAATCTGTAGCATCAAAATGTGATTAAACACATTCAGAGAAATCTGTTTCACATCCCCTTGTATAACACTCATGACAAATGCTACCCATTTTGAAATAATAAGAAATGGAAAAAAATAGCTAACAATTAATTTCAAAAGAAATCCAAGAATAAGCATGAAGTGTATAAAAATAATGATTAAGCATAACATGAACGCGTCTAAGACCTGCAAATTTGCATAAATAGTTTCTGACTGGTGAGAAATGTATAATAGAGTGATAAAAGTGGTATACGAAAGAAAAATGTGAATAGATTTAGTGATTAGTCATCTAAATTAATGTAGAGAAGTATTATAAACTACACCATGATTAGTATCAACCGGGAGAAAATTTATGATTTTAATGGAAAAAATGGCTTAGAGAAATGACAATGTATATAGAAGACTTGTAAAGGACAAGCATCAGAAAATTGAGAAAATGAATGAGAAGATTGGTCGTATAAAGAATATAGGTTGGGATTGGTGCATGGAAAATGATAAAATACGATTGAATTTTGATTCATTTACTTGTTGAGAGATTATTTGAGGAAGGATATCTTCAAGTTATACAATTATACGGCTAAACAAAGATTACAGGGAAGATAATTTTAGAGTTAAAACTAGAAGTCGATTTGGGCGGGAAAAAATGACTGCGAAGTTGACACGTGTCCAGGATGATGGCATGTGGTAAATTATACCATGCACCCAGGAATATAGTGCATGGTACTCTCTCCCTTATAATTTTTTTTCTAACAAATAAATTTAAAATTTTATTAATTTAAAAATAATAAAAATTATACCATTATTCATATTTTTTATTACTCTACGAATATAGATCATACTTGATATATTTTGGTATTTATTTTAGTTTTACTCACATATTCATATCACGTAATTGACATATTCATAATAGTGAGATATTGATTTCATATCACATATATTTTTATTCCTCTAAAATATTTTGCATTATTTGGCTTTGATATGGAATAAAACGTTCACGATCAATTAAAATATTACACTATATAATACGTATTAATCAAACTTCAGTGTCGTATTCACTAAACTAAAAGTGAAAATAATAGAGAAATGTGTCGAATATCTACTACATAATACATATTCATCAGATTATACTGGCATATTCACAAAATTGAAAGTGAATATAGTAGTATCATATTGTGAATATCAAACTATATATCATATATTAATTAAACAATATTATCATATTCAGTAAATTTAAGGTGAATATTATAGTGTCATATCGTGAATATAACACTACATGACATTTTAAGTGAATATGATAGTGGTTACTGCTTTTTAAAAGTGGAAGTTAATTTTTTGAAATTTTTTTAAAAAATAAAATAAATGAAAATAGGAAGTTAAAAATGAGTGGGGAGTTAGAGAGAGTATGAAGTATCCTACACATGGGTGTAGGATATAAGAATTGGTTTTTGTTTTATAGTTCTATATTTATATATTTATATTTATATATCGGTTTTACTAACGTCTGTTCTAAAAGCACACATTAATAATCCAAGTGTGGAAATATCTAAAAGATATTCTCATAAAATACATAGTATAAACTCATTTTTACCATAATTATTAAGATTATCTTGTGAATCGTATCACATTTGAATTATTAATGTGTGTCTTTAGGGCACATGTTAGAAAAAGCGTTTATATATTCATATAGATACAGATAGATAAATATATATAGATTAGTGGCTCAATGTGATTATTAGAAATATATTATAATAATATTATTACTTTCCATTCTCAAAACGAATTTATTGTCTTTTTTCTTTCACATTATTTTTATTCTTAAAATTTATCATAACCATGAAAATTTAGTAAGCAAAAAAAGTCACATATATAATAAGGGCAAACCACGTGCATACCCACAGAGTCACAACCCACTAGGTTATGAAAAATGAAGAGAATATAAAGGGCAAATTCTCATTTTTTTTTACGAATGTTTTTCGTCACAAGCTTATTAGCTCTCACAAGTTGTAAGTGGGAGAGCAAGTGGGAAAGAGGTTGTGAGATGTCATAAACTTGTAACGGTCATAAGGGAGATTTTCTGAATATAAAATAAGATCCAGCTAAGCACATTTCCCAATGGAAAAATACGTCTTTCCTCCGAGAGTACCATACGCCTTACACCTAAGACTTGATAATATTCAATTCCTTTTTGGTCTTACTCCTATATATGTAAGAAGAACGGTCATTCGAAAAAACAAAAAAATCTTTCTTTCCCAAAGCTCAAGCTAAGTGGTTATCAAAAGGACATTCGTGATGAGAGAGAAGGGCGAAAGCGTGAAACCTGCCTAATATGAAGGTGAAGCTTATAAAAAGGACTAGAAATTTGTATGGAAATAAGGCATTACCAAAGTGATGAAAAGCATTACGTTTTTTCAGGGATTTGATACTATTTTTTTTGTGGTGGCCTACTTTTGCAATCGTAACTTAAGCAATAAAGTATAATCTAATGTACCCAGTTTTATTGTCGATTATAACTTTTTTTTTTTAAATTGTGATCAAAAGTTCTAATGGCCTATTTGAGGATGCAAGTTTTCATGATGCTTTTTTTCAACATTGCATGGAAAATTAGTTGTAATATAACACCTGACACGTTAAATTTGAAAGACGTGAAACGTACCTCAATCTCTACTAGTTTGAAATACAGTATGGATGTAAGTATTTCCAACTTATAGACATTATTTTTTTTTATGTTATTCATGTTTTTGCAAGCTAGATTCCAATGCATTGTCGAGAATGAAATGTGATTTGAAAGTTAAACTTAAGATAATGCTTGACGACAATCATTAACGGTTTAGGTTTTTTAACTAATACTTGAGAAGTAATATTAGCAAAACCGCTTCATTTCCTATAAAACGAGACAAAGCACGCAAAACAACTAGAATAGTAATATTAGCTCGTTAATCACTTAACAAAGTGCATAAATCATATAGAAATCGAGCTAAAACGGGGGATAAATTAGTACAAAATATCGCTTATGAAACTCCCCCAAGCTCAACCCTTGCTTGTGCTCAAGCAAGCATACAACAACAAACATGACAAGGACACGGGCGACGAGCAACATTCAATCCAACCAAATGCAAATCCCATCAAGTAGCTTATAGAGCACAATGAAACACATCCCGAAACAACGTGGGCATAGGGAAAATGCAAAACAAGGTTGAGATTTACATAACGGCGTAGCATAAGGAACATCAAATAGACTTTTCGGCTCTTGCATGATCTTTTGACAATGGACTCTCACGGTGCACTCAACACTCAAATTTTTATATAAATCAAGGAAATGTTATTTTATATTTGAGTGGCACTCTCCTATCTACGTCTCATGAGAATGCGCCCGCAATCTAATATGGTAAACATTCCAAAACTACAAGTCAAAACAATCATGAAAAACATAGAAAGAAGCCAAAAGCAAGAAGAAGGCTATGGGAGATATATGGGTAACAAAGTGGAAAAATGAATTATGTTAATGTGGAGCTAAAGTCAAGCTAGCAACATACCAATTATGCAAGGATGCTCAATCAAAACTCGGAACCATTCCCAAGAAAATAAAACTAAGCCAAAAATAGCAAATTGGCTTATACTCATGGCAACACAAGAGTGAATTTCCCAACTTTTTGAATTTCGGATCATGGAAATAATACTCACAACTTCTTCTTCTTTTCATAAAACATTTTTTTTCTTTTCAATACATGCTTCTTTCTTTCTTTTCATTCTTTCATATTCAACATCATTTTTTTTTTTCATTTTTTTTTTTCATTCTTTTTTTTCGGCACGGCAATCAGTAATTCCGTCCAATCAAGATCACTTTGACATAACTTGAACAATATCCCAAATGAGCACCCAAACACAAACGGTATAACTACTAACTTAACAAGGTAGGCAATATTTTTACATGTAGCTAATGAAATGTGAAACAATGTGAAAAGGGGCTAAATTTAGGCAATGGATTCAAAGTGAATGGCTTCAAATGCTTTTTAAATCATGAATGTAATGCTCACTAGAAATGGAATGAAAACCATACTTGTGCGTTTTTTGATGTGACGCAAATCATAAGGAGAAACTACACACACCTAATTGGGATCGGGTATAGATGTACCGATCACTGGAGGCTCTACCTTACCGTATATGTAGTTTGCCAAAGTCAAGATCAAGCCTAATAAGTCTAAAATCAATCCCTCACCCACTGTGTACAAGACATCCCCATGTATGCAAAATCCCGTCAAAAGCGTGAAACATTGGCTAAAAAGCTACAATAAGGGAAATGCATTGAGGAATGACATTATGCACAACACAATTGGGTGGACAAAACACACAACTTTTATTAAATTTTTTTTAATTTTTTGATTTTTTTGGATTTTTCAAATTTTTCAAATTCAATAAACAACTAGACTAAATAAACAACGACACAAACTAAATCCCTCCCCCAAGCTAGAATAACACATTGTCCTCAATGTGCGAAACGGGTTTAAGATCAGAAAACACAAAGAAGGACAACATAACCAACAAAGGAATGGGGGACGACTCAACAAAATGGTAAAGAAAGAAAAGAAAACATACAACCGTGCAGCAGTTCCCCTAAGCTAGCTTGAAAACAGGGGCAAAGTACAACCCAAGCACCAAAGTACCTGTGATGAACAAGCTACTACAATACTAGATAAAATTATTGTCTTATTGTCAAAGCTATTAGAACCAAAACCAAATGAATTATTTAAAAATTAACATTATTAAATTGTCCAACAAAAATAATTTATTTCATAACAAAAATATAATAAAACAAAGGTTGGCTCCCGCGAAGCTTTATTTAAATGTCTTGCTAGACTCTTTATTAATGAAAATCATTCTTTGTGCCTTAAAAAGCATGCCAATGCCCTTAGAAGTCGATCATATACATGCGCATGAGCTATACAAAAACATATGTAAGCAATTGACAAGATATAGGCATGAAATATTGAAGGTAAGAATTGATATATCTTATCATTGTGCGCATGACAAACTTCATTGATGACCACTGAACTGCTCCACTCGTCAGTGAGAGATGGAGTGAAATGTTTAAGATCATGGAAGAAACAATTAGTTCCAAAAATATCATTAGTGGACTTTAATTGGGGGTAGGGTGAATCAAAGGAGTGGGAATCAAAAATGGGTGGTTGATCCTACTTAATTTTAAGGCTAGGTTCACAAAACCCAGTATCATTTTCAAATAAATCTGGAATATTCTTAGCGAAGGTATTTTCAAAGAAATCTGATGACTCGATCGACGACTCTCCATTGGAGTCAAAAATGGGCTTAACAACATCCTTGTCTAAAGTCTCGACTACCATATGGTCAATATCAATAATGGGGGTCTTAAAATTGTCAAATGGAACGACACTATAGTGACTTTCAATAGAAAAGGTTGGACCATCATCATCGTCATCTATTAATTCATATGATTGGGGAGAATTAGACTCACATCGGGGCCTGAAAAAGCATAAGGAAAATTGATTGGCTTACATCTTTTAAATGTGGGTTCTTCCTTTTGCCCTTTGAGCATTTCAACTTGAGCCATGATTTCATTGAGTTGCTCTTGGATTCTCAACCGCCGGTGCGTTTCTTCCCGAAATTGGGATGCCATAAAGTTCAAGAAAATCCAAAGTTCCTCTCCTCTCTTTTGATAAAGACTTCCACCACTCAATTGCATAGCCAGGCTACGACACTCAATGAGCATTCCATGAAGCACGACATGTCATATATAGGTCTCATCAAGGGTATGCCCAAGAGAGATAATATGGTTATAATAGCTATAAAATCGGTCGAGGTATTCATGGAAAGGCTCATTCTCGCATTGTGGAGGTTGGAAATAGATAGTCATTGAGAGAAAATAAAGCAATCCCTTTGAAAGAAAATATTCCTATTACCTGAAAAGAGTCACAATACTACAAGGAAAAGGTGAGAAAAATCTCAAGGAACAAGTGTTCCTCGAGACAAAAGAAAAGAAAAAAAGAAAAAGACAAGGTAAAACTCTACTAATCACAAATAAACAAAACCGTGCTCCCCGGCAACGGCGCCAAACTTTGACTGCGTTTGTCGCATACCCTAATCAAAGATAAATAACCCAAACTAGGCTAACAACAAATTAATGTAATTAGGGAAGTAAGGGGTCGATCTCGGGGAGACGGGAGATACCTGTGAATAGTTATAGTTAGAATTCTATCTTGTACGATTGGCAAATATTTGTCACTAATTAATAAATGCTATAATAAAAATGATAACAATAAAATAAAGAAAAGGGTCTAGGGATCGGGGTTCACATGCTAATCAATTTAAAAGCAAAGTTGATTACGGGTTAGAAAAATCATAGTTGTCCAAGTCTTTAAATGGTATATTTCTTTCGGATTCATACTGACTCTTTAACGGGTCCTAACGTCTTCTCAGCCTTCCTATGTCATTAAACTATTCTTGCCATTCCTTTAATTTTCATCTCGACTCTCGCCCTTGAGACGGAAATTGACAAGTACAAACAATTGGTTATGGCCATTAAACAAAGTCTATCACGAGATTCAAGCAAGAAATAGAGACAACAAAGAACGATTCTACCGGAACCAAATTATACTTATAAATTAATTAGAAATGTTAACCCTTCTTCTAGAACAAAGATTACTTATGCATGATTAACAATGAAAGGGAAACTAAGATTATAAAACTAAGAATGATAAACATGATGAAGGAAATACTGAAAGAAAATGAAACTATAATGTAAACACGAGAATAAAGATTACCGGAAAGGATGAGCAAAGATCGAAATGGAATAAGAACTTGAATAGGAAATGCAAACCCGGAAACTTGAGTTCCAATTACAAGTAGAACCATACAATTGAAGAAAACTTAGAACTAAACTAAACTAAACTAAACTAGAGAAAACCAAAACTAAACTAAACTAAGAAAGATGAGAGAAAGAAGAAAAACTAAACTAAAGAGAGAAGTGTTTTTTTACATGTTAGTTGTGTGTGATGCATAGGCTATTTATAGGGTTGAGAGGCTGCCCAAATGCGTCCGGATTCATACCCTAGACAACCTAATAAAGCACTCCATTAAGGCTTGGTATAAGAAGAGCCAAGAAGCGTTCACCAGCATACATACCCGATCGGGTATGTGGCAAATCCGATCGGGTATGTAACCCTGGTGGATCTTCTTTCGTCTCTTCCAATTTCTTCGGGCACACGTTTCTATGCTTTGGTCTTGGTCAATGCAGCACGTAATTGGGCTTGGGCTAGTCTTCCTTTGACTTAGGTTGATGTTTTTCCTTTGAGAAACAAAGTCAAAGTCCAAGATGAGTCCACTTGAGGAAGGATATAGCGGAATCGTAATCCAATCATGAAATTGCTATCATCGGTTCCTCGTAAACTTGTATTCTAGTGCCTTTGCTCCATAAAGTAGGAAAATATAGAAAAACCGCTTCATTTCCTATAAAACGAGACAAAGCACGCAAAACAACTAGAATAGTAATATTAGCTCGTTAATCACTTAACAAAGTGCATAAATCATATAGAAATCGAGCTAAAACGGGGGATAAATTAGTACAAAATATGGCTTATCAATATCGTATATTAATTAAACAATATTATCATATTCAGTAAATTTAAGGTGAATATTATAGTGTCATATCGTGAATATAACACTATATGACATTTTAAATGAATATGATAGTGGTTACTGCTTTTTAAAAGTGGAAGTTAATTTTTTGAAATTTTTTAAAAAATAAAATAAATGAAAATAGGAAGTTAAGAATGAGTAGGGAGTTAGAGGGAGTATCAAGTATCCTACACATGGGTGTAGGATATAAGAATTGGTTTTTGTTTTATAGTTCAATATTTATATTTATATATCGGTTTTACTAACGTCTGTTCTAAAAGCACACATTAATAATCCAAGTGTGGAAATATCTAAAAGATATTCTCATAAAATAGATAGTATAAACTCATTTTTACCATAATTATTAAAATTATCTTGTGAATTGTATCACATTTGAATTATTAATGTGTGTCTTTAGGGCACATGTTAGAAAAAGCGTTTATATATTCATATAGATACAGATAGATAAATATATATAGATTAGTGGCTCAATGTGATTATTAGAAATATATTATCCTCATTTCTTCCTATTCCATATATTATCCTCATTTCTTCCTATTCCTATTCCCATTTAGACTCTTCCACATTATTATGGTTTAACCTAAAACCTGTCACCAAATTTATCTCCCTATTCCATATCTTCCTCATTTTCCGGTCCAACATTTCCTTAGTAACTTCGTCATAAGTAAAAGAATCGCCCAACTGATTGGTTTATCCTTCTATTACATGTGATGGATCACTCAAGTACTTTTTCATTTATGAGACATGAAATATATTATGAAACGTATCAAGTGCCAGGGAAAGGGACGAACGGTAAGCCACTTCCCCGATTCTCCCCAATACATTATATGGGCCAATAAACTTTGACTCCACCTCCCTTTTTTCCCAAATATCATCACCCCTATTATAGGTGATACTTTAAACAAAAATTTATCCCATATTCCAAATTCGAAGTCCCTCTTATGTATAAAGGCATAACTCCTTTGTCGCCACTTTCATCTTTTGGCTTATGAGTTGAACTTGTGTCGCCATGTCTTGAATCGTTTGAGATTCTAAAATTACCGATTCAAACATGTCATCCAAACACACCGAAGTCCTCCTTTTACTCCAATACAAAGCTTCAAATGGAGCCATCTTAAACTAGCATGATAACTATTGTAATATAAGAATTCTATTAAATTAGTTTTTTCTCCTACGAACCTCCAAACTCCATGACACAAACCCTTGAAATAACCTTTAAGGCTTTGAATTATCCATACTCATCTTTGACTTAAACCCCAAAGACTCTTGTAACTCACACCAAAACTTAGAGATAAAATCTCGATAGACACAATTTCTCTTGAAATACCATGTAACTTCAAGATATGCCATCTAGATCCCCTAGCTAATTCCAACTTACTCCATTTGTTCTTCATTAGAACGAAGTGCGCCGACTTGGTCAGACAATCCACAATTACCCAAAACCACATCATTCCCCTTTTGAGTCCTTAGAAAACCCACCATAAAGTCCATTGATATAAAATCTCATTTCAAACCCGGTAATTCAAAATGTAGCACTTCCCTTTTCGTCTCTTGTGCTGACTTTTTATGTTTTGATAAACCAAACATTTAACCACAAACACCTCAATTATGTGTTTAGTGTAGGGCCACCAAATGTATTTTTTAGGTCCTCGTAAAACTTCTCCTCACCAGGATGTACTAAGTAAGGTTTGAAAAGTGCCCCCCTCATTATGTTTGTTTTCAACTCTACCCTTTCCGGCATACATCACCTATCCTCAAATATTGCATTAACATCATGGTGAATGGCGAACTTTGACGGCTCTCCTATTTCTTTGCTAGATTTTTGGTGTTCAATTTTATTGTCATGGAAATGTGATGCCTTACTTCATATAATTCGGGTGCGATTGTTAAGAAACTTATTCCACTACCATTCCTAATCACACAAATTCTAATTCTTTAAGGGTAAATTAACAATTACTCCCTTATAAGATTCACTTTTCAAAATTTACTCCCTTATAAGTTGTTTTGCTATAATTACTCCCTAAAGATACACTTTTATCAAAAATTGCTTCAAAAGTCCAATTTAAGTCAATTATTTTGTCTATTTTTGAACTTATTTCGTTTGTACATTGATCAATCTATACTTTGAAAGGTAAAGGTATGTAGACAAATGAAGGGAGAGTTCAAAAACAAACTAAATAAGTGACTTAAATTGGAATTTGAAGCAACTTCTGATAAAAGTGTATATTTAAGGGAGTAATTTTAGCAAAACAACTTATAAGGGAGTAAGTTTAGAAAAGTGAATCTTATAAGGGAGTAATTATTAATTTACTCATTCTTTAATGCTCTCTCTCAATTTCACCCTAGACAAAGCGGTACAAAAGGATTGTATCGATTTCCTAATTAAATTATCCACCACCACATTGTCCTTTCCCTCATCAAATACGATTTCCGTTTTATATTCCTCTATCAACTTAATCCACCTCTTTTGTCTCATGTTCTACTCTTTTTGTGTATAGATATTTTTCAAGCTCTTGTGATCCTACAACACCTTAAACGTGGCACCCAGTATAGCTAGTACCTCAAAAATTTAAAGCAAACACCACTAATTCTAAATCATGGGTCGGCTAATTCTTCTCATAAGTTTTCCATTGCCTACAACATATGCAATAGTCCTACCCCTTGCATCAACACAAAACCTAGGCCATTCTCAGGAGCATCTATATAAAACTTCAAACACTTACTCCCACCCGGCAAGGCAAGGATTGGTGTCGTGGTCAATCAAAATTTCAAGGATTTCTCACATCCTTCATCCCACTTGAAACTAATTTTCTATCCATGGACATCCCCCCTGACTAGGCACAAAATTATCCGAATCCATTACCAAGTTACCTATCAAGGACATCTCCCTGGATGGGCCAAACCAAAGAAAATCCAAAAGAAAACTGTTCTTCCAGGACACATCCCTCGAGTGGAGGAAATCCAAACCACAAATACGTCTACCCATCTTTGGAAACAGAGGCAGACACAACACCTTCAGCCAACATATCATCACCACCATCAACCTTAAAGGCAGAAGAATCCACTTCCTAAACATAACACATGATAGTTAGTATCCAAATTAAACTTTTCATGGTCCGGATCCCAGTAAGGCCTAACCTCAACAGGCTCCCTCATTGTATCAACCCTACCCTTACCAGAAAATTAAAAAGGTGAGTCGTTAAACCGACCCAGAACTTCATCCTTTTCTATGGCAAGATCTTCATTCCTTCGAAGAATCTCCTGAACAACTTTTTGTCTCGCCTTGAAGCTCAGTCTTAGCACTAGCTAGCTCAACCTTAGGTGCGTACAACTCAACCTGTACAGATTTAATGGAGCCCTGAGCAGACCCCAGCTTAGGATTTCTAATCACCAACTCAACCTTGGAAGATTGCATATCCCTTTTAAATTCTGAAATTCCCAATACATAATATTGATTTTCGCCTTGGCACATTTATACGTAAAAGCACACAACAAACCGACATTTACACCCTGAGCGCAAAAACAAAAAAAACTTTATAAGAAAAAAATACAAACAACATATAGAGAGAACAAACAAAAGCTAAAACTAACCTCCTATGACGAAATAGCAAGCCTAGCAGCAACCTTCTTAATATGTTCCCATACTGCGACAAACTCGACCAAACTCTCCTCCGTAGTGTCAGAAATTAATTAATGATCAACCTGAAGTGCATATGCTTGAATATATTCCCAGGCAGCCTGAAGATCTCCAATCCTGCCCTAACCTCCCTAATATCTGTAACTTCCCTGACTCCCTTAGTAGCGGCAGAAACCGTCTCAGGAACAATCTCATGTCTTTTCCTCTTCGAAGAAAGACCAGCATTATCAATAGCGGGTTGAGAGGCGACATGTTGGACCAAAGGCAGCTGTACAGAAGGTACTTGCACTTGAAGAGGGATGATACTATCACTACCAGGTGCATCACCACTCTAAGACCTTTCTTTCAGTTTTATTTAAACCTGCCTTCATATCAGCCAAGAACTGGTCACTGTTAAAACCAAAAAAGGGTTTACTTTGAGGCATAATATTGATAAGACAAGACAACAAGAAATACAATAAGAAGAGAGCTCACTGGCATAAATAGAAGTTCATGGTCCCTCTGACATACTTTGAAAGCATAAAAGTGTCCAACCTAACTTTCATAAACCGGGGGAGAGGCTCTTGACAAACACAGTCAAGCCAAGTACGCTCTTCTTTAGGGATAATATCCCTAGACTTTTACAGCTGCTCAAACCAGGCTTCAAATGATTTGCCTTCGGACAACTTGATAAAGGGGGTTTAATCGGTGAAAAGTAAAAATCTTTGAAAAAATAGACAAAACCTCATGTGGTGGTTCAACTTCTACCACATCAGCTTTCTAGTCTACCCCAAAAACATCAACAGCCTCAAATACACTTCGAACTTCAGAAGGTTTGGAACTTTAGGTTCTCTTTTATCCCCTCATTGTGCGGATATTGGGTGTATAAGAAAACAAATAAGCAAGAAGGAAGAGAACATTATATAAAACATAGAGTGGAAAGTAAAATTGAAGAAACGAAAGATGAAGTTAAATCAAGGCAATAATGATTTTTTATAAGCTAGAAGACCTCAATTATGACTCTCCTAGGGTTTTACAATTACTTTATCTTATTTACCAAAGTCTATCCACTTTCTACTTACCCATAATTAATACATTCAACTAAACAGGTGAATAAAAAATTTCTTTCAAGATTATTTCCTTATTTTCTTCCCGACCCATCACAAATAAGTAAATAAGGGGCAACTGTTAAGACGCGATTTATTCTCCATCAGGCTGAACAAGACCTGGTGTAATACTCCGTATTTTTAAGTCTAAGTAAAAGTCAACTTAGTCAACGCGTATTAGAAATGTGATTATGTAAATGGGTAATATAGTTATTTGTAGTGATTGTTGTCCTAAAAGAAAAAGGAATTATAGTCTAGTTTCCTAATAAGTATTATTATTATATTATATATAAGTTTCCTAATAACTATTATTATTATATTATTATTCTAGTTTCCTAATAATTTCCCTTGTTACTATATAAGCCTCTTTAAGTCTTTTAGCTTTTATTCTAACTTTTATAATTCTCATAATAAATAAACTAAATAGAGAAAAGATGGAAAGGGAACTGGGCAATCAATTTGGGATCTTGCGTCTACTTCTATTGGATTCAACCTTTTGTCTTGTGACGGATTCATAGAAGATTAATTATAGTGTTTTATGGATGTGCTTGTGCTTGGAAGATTTGTGAAAAGGTAGGAAACTACTCAACTTGTTAGTTTGTCTTTATAACTCAATTAATTATCTTGAGATAGAATTAATTGTTTCTTGTTGTGGATTTGCGTGCCTTGAGTTGTCTTACCATGATACATGTGGCCTTGTGATGTTATCTTACGTGTTGCCTTATGATGTTGGAAGTTATCTTATAAGTGATAAAAGTTAACTTGAGATGTTATGAAACTGTCTTGTGATGTTAAAAATGTGTCCTGCGTTGTTGGCAATTGTGAATATTGATATTGATATTGTTATTGTTGGAATTGGAGATGGAGATGGAATTTGCTATGAGGGAAATATTGGTAGGCCAGGCACAGCTGCGGTTGTGGTCCTGAGATTGGTCGGCCAGGCACGGGGTGTTGAAGGTCCGTGGTCCTGAGATATTTGAGTAGGCCAGGCACAGTGGTGTTCGGGTTGTTACCGTGGGCCTGCAGACCCGCGCCGTTGTGGGGCGTGTGGTATTTGTGATTGGGAGATTGTGATGCGGTGCAGGATTATGTATTATTGTATCATGATAGTGTGATTGGAGGAATGGTTATAACAATATTATTTGTTACTGTTGTTTAGTTTGCTACTCAACCTTTGGTTGACTTGTTTATTTCTTTTGATCAAATAAAATTTGGTGCCTGCTTTAATTGATGGCATCCTGCAACGAACCATTTAATATTTCTGGTTAAATGGGGAGCAGATATTAAAGGCATGTAATTTTGTAGCAGTCTTGGATGTTTGAAGGGATTGGCACATGAGGGTGAAGCTTGGAGTCTAGATCACCAGTAGTTCAGATAGACATTATATTTATTTATTATTCTTCCGCTGTTATTGGTAATTTATTTAGTTATCAGTTATTCGAATAGTGTAGGAAAATCTTTAAGGCATTTAATTAAAGTACTTTGGTTTGTTACTTTATATTCACTACCTCAGGCAACTGAGATGGTAACAGTCTTATTTAATCGGGAATGTCTTTCTAAAGGCTCTTGATTAAATGGGGGTGTTACACCTGGCAGGGGCACAGGGAGTACGCAACAGTATATCTTTCAGGAGAGTGGCACTAGGCCAAGGATTTCTCATTAACATGGCCATCAGTAAAGCTAATGAGTCATTGGACACCACATACATTAAGCATGTGGAGAAAGCAGTTGCACGAATAACAGTTTCCATTTTGATGGGGAGCAAGTCAAATGAAGCAACTAACCCTAGAAGAAGGAGGATGGGATAACGGTATAAAGAAGAAGTCACCCTTGTTTATAGGCATGTTGCCTATAAACGTGCAACGGCTACAACGACAAAGAGTGATTTAATGGAAGAGGCAGATTAGAAGTATAAATAAAGAGAAAAGTTATCACAAATGGATTCATTCATGGGAGATACATTAATACTTACTCACTCTAATAATTTTACTCAGTTTATACCCAAACATTAGGGAAACCGTGTCCTGATTTGGCGCCCGTGGTTTTCTCCCGTTTTAAGGGTTTTCCACGTACAAATTATTGTGTCTTCTTATCCATACTTTATTTTTTGCTTCCTTCAATTATAATATCCACAGTTTCATGTAACCTTTTGATGCACTCCCAACATATCCTTTGCTTCAAAGCTGCATAACTCGTGTGATATAGGAGTGAGATCCGAAGACACGTTAGGGTTTACGCCAAAGACCACTTTAAAAGGGGATTTGCTGGTTGCAGAAGATGGATTTTTGTTATAGGCAAACTTAGCCTGAGCCAATTTAAGGTCCCAGTCCATCAATGAATTTCTCACAATGCTCCTTAGTCTTTGATTGTGGGAGTTGTTGGGTACTTCCGTCGCTCATTAGTTTAAGGGTGACAAGCCATACTAAATAGCAGTTTGGTCCTTATCATAACGCAAATAGTCTTCTAGAAATAGTTCAAGAACTTGACTCCCGTGTTAGAGACAATGGACCTAGGTATCCTATATAACTTCAATAATTCCTTGAAATAGAGCTCCGCCACCCTAATTGCATTTTCAGTTTTGTTGTTACAGGGTACATTATGGGCCTCTTACTAAACTTGTCCACCACTACCATGATAGAATTTTTACAGGCTGCAATAAAGCCTAGACTAATATCATTCCAGGGAAGCGTAGGCACTCGTAGGGAAGTGTAAGGTCCAGCCCTAAACTGGCTTTTAGATCTTTGTCAATGTCCACAACTCTGAATAACAACATGCACATCTGTGAGCGTCATAGGCCAGAAGAATTATACCTTTAGTATTTACATGGTCTTTTGTTATGCCAAAGTAGTCAGCTAACCCATTTAAATGAACTTGCGTTATCAGCTTAGATTTCCTATCTTGAACTTTTTCAATTTCCAAAGAGAACCCAAGGTGTTCAGATAAATTTCCTTAAGCAATTCAAACCCTAAGACTTTGAATTCCAACATTGTAAAAATATGCCTTATTCTTGAAAGAGCATTAGCCACAACTTTATTTTTTTAACCTCCTTATATTTACTAGAGATAAACAACGATTTAAGGTACTATACCCATTTGGCATTTTTGAGGCTCAGTTTTTGTTGCCCATTGATAAACCTAGTGCCTTATGGTCTTAGTGTAAAACAAAGGGATTGGGTTTTAAGTACTGATTCCAATTATCTAATGCATTAATGATTGCATATAATTCCTTGTCATAGGTAAAGTGATGTAGCCTGACACCACTTAGTTTTTCACTAAAGAAGCCACATGCCTTCCATCCTGTAACAAAACTGCTCCAATGCCTAACCAACTTGCATCATATTCCACCTACAATAGTTTCTCAAAGTCTGGAAAGGACAAGACAGGGCAGAAGCAAATCCTCTTTTTAATTTTAACAAAGGCATGTTGAGCAGCATGACTCCATTTGAAGACTCTTTTCGAAAGGCATTCAGTAATTGGGGATGTAATTTCACTGAACCATCTATAAAAGGAAGCTAACCCATGAAAACCTCTAGCTTCATTGGAATTAGAGGAGGTAGGTCATGATTTGAATGTTGTCACGTTTTATTGATCCACATATATGCCCTTTCCAGACACTACATACCCAAGGAAGACATTTCAGAAACCATAAATGAGCACCTCTCCAGTGTTTCATAGAATTGATGCTTCCTTAGGTGTCACATATCTCTCTTAAATGCATTAAGTGCTATGTGGTGCTAGAACTATATATCACAATATCATTAAAATTTACCACTAAATGATATCCCAATAAAGGGGCTTATGACCTTTTTCATGGCCCTCATGAAAGTACTAGGGGTGTTTGATAGCCCGAAGGGCATAGCCAGCCATTCATACAACCCTAAAGTGGTTTTGAAAGCAGTTTTTCATTCATCCTTTTCCCTAATCCTCACTCGGTGATGACCATGACTAAGGTCTATGTTGGTAGGTATTAGAACCACCTAATTCATCCAACATATCATCTAACATGAGAATACGGAATCTGTACTTGACAGTTATATTGTTAATGGATCTGCTATCTATACACCTTCTACAGGTGCCATCCTTCTTGGGGACACAACGTGCATGCACTGCACAAGGACTCATAGACTCCCTGAATTAACCCTTGTTCATTAATTCAGCTACATGTGCTTGCAGTTCTTTGGTTGAGACATGGTCACTTCTATATGCTGATTTGTTGTGAATGGTAGCTCTAGGGACCAAGTTAATTTGGTGCTCTATTCCTCTCAAATGAGGTAACCCAGGTGCTTGTTCCTCACGAAAGATATCCTTGAATTCCTGAAGGAGTCTTTTGATGGGTTCAGGTTGGGTTTGGCAAGGGTGTGTTTTAATTTTTGTAGACAACACACCATAGACCTCTCTACCTAGGGCTAACTCCCTTCAAATTTCCGCTTCTTTTTTAAACAAGTTTTCTATTGATATATCTTTCATATGACCTCTTTGGAATAGAAAATGGTGCTAGAGGTGTTGGGGTTATTCTTTTATCACCCCTCATAAATAAGTAAGTATTGTCTATGCCATAGTGCAAAGCATTCCTGTCAAACTTCAAATGCCTTCCCAGCAACAGATGACAAGCAGCCATGGAGATGACATCACAAAAGACCTCAATACGATAAGCTTGAGTAATAGAGAAGGTAATGAGGGCTTTCTCACTTCCCATACTGAGCCACCTTATCTTGTATGGTTGCATGTGTTATGTCAGAGATATATTAATTTTTTTATCAGAGTGGTTGAGGCCACATTTACACAGCTACCTCCATCAATGATTAGATGGCAAACCTTCCCTTAGATGTTGAACCTATACTAGAATATTTATTGTCCTTAATCCACATGTCTAATTCCCAAGCATATTTTGACATGTTCTGGATTCCTTTTCAGGTTTTAGATTGCATTACTCTTCTTAAAACTAGGGTTAGACATTCATCATGGGCTAAGAAAAACTCTCTATATAGTTTTGTTCTACCCTCATATTCAAAAGATTATTCAATCATATTTTTCTCTTTCACTTTACTACTTTCCTCCATCAACTTGATGTCAAAAGTTATGAGGATTCTCTTAGATGGACATTCCCTACTAAAAAATGGACATAGCCCTAAGACGGATATCACCTCCTTTTGGTACCAATAAAAGTTAATAATTAGGCAAATTGGTACTATTCGTAGTGCTTTCATCTAAGGGAGCAAATTGGTACTTTACAAGTGCTTTTATCTATGAGAGAGAGAGATTTTGAAAAATGAGTAAGTTGAGATTTTTACTTGATTAATGGTTTTGTGTGGTTTTGTGGACATTCTCGAGTAGGTTAAGATTTGGTTTTAAACTGACTTGGTACTATTCGTAGATAAGAGTTATTATTTTCGCATTAATTATGAATTATTTATTATAACGGTACTATATATAAAATAGGAACCTTATATTGGGACTGTTTATCAACTTGGTCTAATAAAACACATATGGCCACATGTAAAAATTTTACCTTATTTCCCCTCACATAATCACCATACTCAGGCTAGGATACCTCGTAAAAAAAGGTAATAATAACGCAAGCACTCAAATATTTTTTTTTATTACAAATAATTATTATAAATTGTGAAATATATAGCGGGAATAAGAACTTATTATATGATTTTGAGTGGAAACTGGAAATCATATTATATAGTAGCAAAGGGAGTAAATGAAATCACGAATTTATTATTGCTCGTGTAGGAGACGGTAGAATTGATATAGGAAATTATCACATAAGTCCAGGTTTCAAAGTTTAAAACTTATAGAAAAAGTTTTCCTTTTAGATATCGACATATTGTCAAAATTAATAAAATTCCATAGTTATTGCCACTTGTAAATTAATTTCTACCTTAGTTGGGTTTAGATATCACATACTAAAGGTTAGGTATAAATACCGCATCTATTAAATATTATTTGATTTTAAAAATGGTTAATTGTAGATTGTGAAATAAATATTACATGACTGAACACTTTTGATGTGACAAAAATAATTCTAGTATATATAACAATAATGTCTTGTGTTACTCCAAGCGAGTAAATATAAGTCTAGTGTATTTTAATTATAATTTAAGTTCTATATTATAAGTATGCGTTTATTAGATGGTGTGTTATGTTTATTCTAAAAACAAATCAAAACATTCATAGTTTCTTATGTGTATTCTTATTTCAAACGAGTCATGTTTAGAATTTGTGTAGTTTACCTATTCTACTAGTAATTCGTCTGTGAAAAGATTTGCTCCTCTAACAACAAATTCTTAGTCCACCCCACTAGGTTTAAACCCACGTTCGATCTCTTTTCTTCTTCTTCTTAATTTATATGTTGTTTGGAATGATTTGACCTAACAACATCTTAAAATCTTAACTGGCTGAAAATTTAAAAGTCGTAATTAACCCTTTTAAGTTTGGCAAATAATGCTTAACTGTCATTTTGTTTGGTAATAACTTGGTCCCATAAATTTATTTGAAAGTGAGATTCATTTTTAATTTCATGAGTAATATTATGTCATTAAATTATTTTGTGCTAAGTCTATTATAAATGTGACACCCCGCAATTTCACAATAAAGTAAACACATAGATTTTTAAAAACTCTAAAAGCAAACCCGCGAAGGTCACTATATTTTAGAACCAAAACTTGGTTTAATAAATCGTTTTTACAAATTGCAACTTAAATAAATACAAGGGACATCGATCCCTTGATAAATACACAATTAAGATAATAAACTAATATAAACTACAACGCTAAGGGTGAATCGTTGTAAATACAACGCTCGTTAGCTCACTCGTCATACCCCATGCAACACCAACCTGCAACTTTTTCATTCATGAATCATGAATGCCATAGTCAGTAGGGAATAACTCGGGGTTCTCCCAGCCATATCACATCAAAATACACATAAACAAGCGTATAATCATACTTCATCATGCATACATACATGTCATGTCGGATACTCCACAAGGTAGAACACCGAACAAAACGTCATCATCATGATCTTGCTTGTCGCGAGCCCGATGCAAAAATAATTATGCACACTTAGGCTAACAACATAAGGAATGTATTTAGGGAAGTAGGGATCGATCCTCAGGGAGTACGTGTTAACTATGAATTGCTATGGAGTGATTTTCATTTAAGTTCGAGTCTTTCGAGGTGCTTGTCTAAACTACTAACATAAAATAAAATGACAAGTATGTAAATGACGATATTTAAATGACAAGTATGTAAATTGCAATAAAATAAATCTAATCTAATTGACGATAAATAAAATGACAAGTATTGAAAGGCTACCTAACTAAACTAATAAAATGACAATAAAGTAAACTATCTAAGAACGATAATAAAATGACGGTAAAGTAAACTAACTAAACAACAATAAAATAAACTATCTAAAACGGTAAAATAAACTATCTAATCAAATTGATATAGTGAGAGAGAATTTCATGTAAAACGATTTAAAAGCTTTATCGATATCAACATTAGAATTACTACGATTGTCTAAGCCTTGTAGCGGTATATTCCTCTCGGATTCGTAGCGACTTTTTAATGGGTCCTAACGTACTCTCAGCATGGTTAGGTCACTAAACCCCTATTGGTAGTCCTAATTCCCATCCCAACTCTCGTTTCTAAGACGGAAATTGACTAATACAAACAATTGTTCATGGCCACTAAACAAAGTTATAGAATTTGACACAACCAAAGGAAGAAAAAAACTAGGTGGTTCTATTAGTATCGATTCTTCTTTTAATCCATTTTAACTAGCAAATCATTTCAATATTACAATTCTATTTATTGTATTTACACGATGATAATCTTACAATGTTATATCTAATTTATGTGATTAAATAAATTAATTGGAAAAAGATGTAGGAAATTAAACTATGAAATAAGAGTGCTATAATGATTAAAGTGATTATACTAGTAATGATTATAATGACAAGTTTTATGATTATATGATTAGATAAAATACAATATCACATTTTAAACGATATTTCGGTCTTGACTAAATTACTTTTAGATGAGTTTCCTAACAACAATAATATGAGAACAAGACTAATTAGATTAAAGTTCATGATGAAAATTGCATAAGTAAAGGATAGAGAATTACCGAGATTGGAATGCAAATTATGTAAGAACGAAAATAAAGAACAAATATCAAACCCAATGTAATGACAAATGCTTATTGAAACACTAAAGAAGTACTAGGGAATTGATGTACAAATAGTCTAAGATAAACTAGAAACTATGAACTAAAACTTGTATGAAAGAAATAATGTGTATGCTAATTGTGTTGTGTTTTGATTCATGTTTATTTGTGTGCTAATCCTTGGCTTTTATAGGGCTGCATGGCTGCACATCCGCGTCCAAATTCATACCCTAGACAAAGCCATAAAGTACTCCATTAAAGCTTGGTAGAAGAAGAGCCAAGAGATGTCCATCAGCAAACATACCCGATCGGGTATGTGGTAATCCGATCGGGTATGTAACCCAGAAGGATTTTTCCGTCTCTTCCAATTTCGTCTTTGGGCACGGAATCCTATGCATTGGTCTTAGTCAATGTAACACGTATTTGAGCTTGGGCTAGTCCTCCTTTGACTTGGGTTGATGTTTTCCTTTGAGAAACAAAGTCAAGGTCCAAGATAAGTCCATTCGAGGAAGGATGTAGCGGAAAACGTAGACAAATTGTGAAATGGCTATCATCGGTTCCTTGAAAACTCGTATTCTAGTGCCTTTGCTCCATAAAGTAAGAAAATATAGCAAAATCGCTTCATTTCCTATAAAATGAGTCAAAGCACGCAAAACAACTAGAATAGCAATATTAGCTCGTTAATCACTTAACAAAGTACATGAATCATGTGGAAATCGAGCTAAAACGGGGGATAAATTAGTACAAAATATCACTTATCAAACTCCGCCAAGCTAAACCCTTGCTTGTCCTCAAGCAAACATAACAATCATAACCAGGACAAGGGTAGCAAGCAATGATAAATCTATCATACAAATCTCAAAAATAAGCTCGTAATAAGTAGATGTATCATAAACCCGTAACAACAAGGGCGAAGGAAAATGCGAATCATGGTTGAGATTTACATAACGGCGCAACATAGAAAATATTCTTTGGACTTTTTCACCTTTTGCATGAACTTTTGACAATGGAATCTCTCGGTACACTCTTCACTCAAAGTTTTGTAAAATAGGAAATATTCGTTCAAATTTGAAGTGACACTCTCCTATCTACGACTTATAAGAATGTGCCCGCAGTCTAGTATGGTAGACAATCCAAATTCACTAAGTAAGACTAATCATGATCAAAATGTAATGTAAGAAGCCAAGAGAAATAAAGAAGAGGCTTGGGAAATTTGGGTAAGAAAGTGGACAAACGATTTTTGGTCATGTGGAGCTCAAGTCGAGCTAGTAGTAACCAAATGTGTAGTGGATACTCAATCCAATTCATACCAATTTCCATCAAAAATATTCAAAGCCAAAAACAACATATAGGCTTATTAGACATGACAAATCAAGTTACGACTTCCCATAATTTTTCTTTCTTTTCTTTTCATGGAAGCGTTTTTCCTCTTTTTTTTCTTCTTTCTTCTTTTCTCTTTTCTTTTGAGCTTTCAATTTTTCTTTTTTCCATTTCTTTTCAAAGCTCTTTCTTTTTCTTTTTTCTTTGAGAAACACGGGAATCAGCAATCCCGAGACAGTAAGTTCACACCAATTGGTGGCATTATCAGAACATCGAAAAAGCACAGAACACCCCTACACATATAGTCGGTTACTAGCTCAACAAGCGTAGGCAATAATATAATGTAGCTAGAAAGAAGGGTGTTTTTGCGAAATGTGAACAAGAGTAAATGGCTTCAAAATGTAGGTCATGATAGTAATACTTATAGAAAACGGAATAAAAACCATACTTATGCGTTTTAATGTGACACAGACTATAAGGAGAAACTACTCACTCCTAAACTGGGATCGGATTCAGATGTACCGACCACTGGAGGCTCTACCTTACAGTATAAGTAGCTTGCCAAAGTCAAGATCAAGCTTAATTAAGTCCAAATGCAATTTTCTACCTACTGTGTACAAGACATCCCTATGAATGCACAATTCCTCATAACATAATGAAACATCAGCTTATAAAAACTATAAATTGAGAAATGTAAGATGGAAATGATCTTTTCTTTTTTGACTTTTTTTTTCGAAAAGATAAACTAATAAAATTAGAAAATAAGCTAAAACTAATCAAAATGCAATCCTAAATGCAGTAAGTTCTAAATGCAAATCCTCCCTTAAGCTAAAACTTCACATTGTCCTCAATGTGCATGCAATTATAACAGAAACAAACCGAAAAACGGTTGGTAGCACATAGAACAGAGAAACAAGATGAGATTCAAATGGGAAAAGGGGCTACAAAGAAAAAAAAATGCTAAAAATAAAAGAAAGAAATAAAAGCTTACAAAATGTCTAGCCTCCCCCAAGCTAGTATAAACAAGGGGAGCTCATCATCTCATCTCAAAGGCCACCAGCTACAGCCTCTCCTCTCTGAAGGAGGTGGCTTTGATGCGGATCCAGAAGCATCTGTATAGTAGGTATCATCTGCAGAATAATAACTACCACTAGAAGCAATGATCCCGGTGGGGTTACTGGCTCCTAAGGACTGGTACTCTTCTACTTGGTGATCACTAAAATCACCTCTATACCCTCCAAAACTCTCAATGCCATAGTCAGTACCACAGTAATCAGGTCCGGTCTGCTACACACCTGCATCATAAGTAGTACCATACCCCCCTTCGGGCCAAGTATAGAAAGACGGGTGGGGGCCCTCAGGTCTAATCACACCTTGCCTAGCAAAGTGGTCATATATGGGGTGCAAAGCAAACTGCTGATCGGACTGAATTCTATTAATGGACAAGGTCAAGGCTTCAAACATGGCAGTCACGTTGCCCGTAGCATGGTTCGACTGAGAGGATGATCCTACCTCAGGGCGGTTGTAACAACCCGAAAAGTACCCAATTTGCTTAAGCAATAGCTTATGGATACTTTTCAGTAGAACTTAAGTTTTTAAAATAGGAAATTTTGTTCGGAGTCGTATTTTGAAATTCCGCGTTCGTATTTGGAGTTTTTGAGGGATTTCATGAAAAGACCGTTTTTGGGTCATCTTTGACTTTTCTTGACTTTTAAATCGTCTTTGACTTTTACTTGACTTTTTAAAGTCGTCATTTATTTTTTTATTTATTTTTAAGTCGTCTTAAACTTTTCTGAACTTTTAAGCCATTTTGACTTTTTCCGACTTTTTAGTCGATTTTGACTTCCGTTGACTTTTCCCGACTCGTCTCATAAGTATGAAGACCGAAATTTTATTTAAAAAAAATAATATTTTTGATTTATTTTTATTTAGATTTATTAAGATTTATCATAATTTAATATAATTATTTTGAATTTATTCGGAATTTAAAGAATAACGTTTACGGTTTTAACCGATCGTCATTTAACTATTCCCGACGCATCGTAAAGCGCGCAACAAAATCGAAACTCGACTTTTGCATGAGTCACGCGGCCATGTCATCGTTTTCCACTCACGATTGGATATTTTAATTGATTCGATTAAAATAATACAAATATCTTAGATATTTGTTACTTTATCGATCCGTCAACGGAGATTACGCAAAACGAGCAAAAACAGACCCGTTGTCTCACCATACCACACGGCTCTCCTCTCCTTTTTCCCTCCTCTAATAGACTTTGATATTTTCATTACTTTTGATTAATATATCATAATATCTAGATATTATTTTACTTTATCGATCAGTTAACGAAAATTACGCAAAACGCTCGAAATCGGACCCGACAATCACAATTCCACACGGCACACTTACCCACTCTTAAGCCTTGATATTTTCATTATTTTTCATTTTAATATCATAATATCTTGATATTAACTTTATCGTAAATTATATTAAATCGTTTACCGTAAAACAATTATTAAACGCGAGTCAATTACGGAACAACAATTTCAAACCTCGACACCTTTATGTGTCTATAATTACACGGCTCCCACACTCCCATATGACTCACAAACAACTTTTCATTTTACAACAAATCAAAATAAGATCAAAACATCACTTTATTCAATCGTTCTTCGTGTTCTTCGTCGTTCATCTTGTGTTCTTCATCGTTCTTGAGCAAAACCTCCATAAATCCTTCATTTCTTACTTAAATCCTTCCTTACTTATATTTCTAGACTCTCCTCTTCGCTCTCCACCTTCACGTATGTTTTTATTTCAATTCCGTCAAGATCGTTTCAACACTTTAATTATGGAAAATTTAGTTTAAGTTCTAATAATTGTTTTCTTGTTATTTCTTATAGGGGAAGACTTTGAGGACGAATTTGGAGACTCTTATATATTGGGTGAAGATTAGTAGAGGGTTTTCTTAATTATTACTTCTTATTATTATTTTGTGCTAAGTGGATTTTGCTAGCTAAGGTAACATTTCCGATTTACTCGACGAATTTAATGTCACATAGTTTTAGTATATGTTCATATTATGTTTATTTAGGATTTGAGTTAGTAGTATAGCCTTAAGTTTTATTTATTTGGTTTTTTTTTTGGTTCATCTTTATTTTTGGTTCATATTATGATGATTTATGATTTTTAGTTAGTATTATGTTTTATGGAATTTTTATGGTGTTTTATGATTCCTTATGATTTTTATGTTTTATGGAATATTATTGTTGTTTTATGATTTTGATGATTTTTTAAGTTGAAGTAAATTTTATGATGAATTATTGTTTTTGGTAAATTTTAAGTTGTAGGAAAGTTTTATGATGATTTTTGGTTCTTGATGATTTTTAAGTTATAGTAAAGTTTTATGTATATTTATTGTTCTTGATGAATTTTAATGATTTTAACAAGTTATGATTTTATTGTTGTTTATGAAATTTTAACAAATTTAATGTTCTTGACAAATTTTGATGATTTTGACTAAGTTATGATTTTGTATGAATGTTGTTAAAATGGTTGTTTGATGATTAAAAACATGTTGGAATTGATTTGATGTTGTTTATGGGTGAACCGTGTGAAGGGGACTGAACCGGGTCCAAACCAGACCGGTCCAGGCCGGTTCAGACCGGTCTGGGTTGGTCAAGGTGGGTCCGGGTTTTGGGCTTTGGGTTGTGTCGATGTTTGATTGATTGGTTGTTGTTTTGACGGGTTTTGAATATGATAAAGCATGCGGGAAATATTAGAAAAACGGTTTTAAAATAAAGTGTAAAAGCTGCCATTTTTCAGCCAAAACAGCCCGTGGGCCCATCCAGGCCCATATTGGGTCCGGCCCATTTCAGCCCGTGGGTCCCACCTTGGGACTCGTGTCGGTTTTTGAGTTATCGTCATTTTTATCGTGTTTGGTAATATTTAGCAAGTGGGAAATATTAATAAGTAAAATATTTAATTAAAAAGGTTTTCATAAAATTATTATTTCTCACATGTTAGAAATTATAATACGAGATTAGTTTACGTTGAAATCATTTAAGTCAAGCGGGTTTGGGGTATAATATGATATTTCACATGTTAGAAGTAGTAATAAAATAACATGTAATGAATATGTTGATTTTATGTCTATGTGATAAAGACTCTGCTTCTAGCCGGTTTGATCCAACGGGTTTGGTCAAACTAAGATCTAGTCAGCCCGATTTGACTGATGACCCGTCGCGGGACTCGGGTCGGGGATTTGTCTTCAAGTAAGGTTGTATTTAATTATTGAATTAGCCTTAGTAGATATGAGGCGATATGATATTGGAATATGATTTAATTGCAAATAGTCACATGATAGGATGTTTTCCGTGACTGTTTAATTATATGGTTGGTGTCGTGTTGACTAAGTACCCCTATATAATTAATGGGATATATGGCGTCTTGACCATGTCTAAATTCTAAATGATAGCTTGGACCACGACATTGAGTAGGGCCAGCCCGGTAGCTATCTTACGAGCATACGGCGTTTGTCCGCTTTGATACTTTGTATCTCGCTTGGTGGGTTTATATCCAAGTCGGGGCATGGTTGCCTAATCCTTTTGGGTTGGAACAGCTTAGTACTTCCCATCTCTGTCTTAGGGGGTCGCCTATTCAGATTTCTCATGACGGTTATAGGTCCATGGGACGGGGAACGAATAGCTGTTGGTCGCTAAGGGGTCTGATCATCTAGGACTAGGATATGTTTTCCCTACCTTGTGGTAATAGCCCCTCGAGTTACATAAGTCTCCTATCCAACTTGTCCTAATAACTTAGCCCTGTTTGTAGAAGTATTGGTCGTTTCATGTATTGTTTTAAATGATTCTATTCTAAATGAGTTCTCGAATGTGAGATGCAAGCACGGCTAGGATTGATAGAGTTTTGGATTAACGATTGTTAACGTATTCACAATAGTTACGTGTTTATTAGGGTTTGAGGTTCACTGGTCCCACGTTACCAAAGGTAACCTCTGAGCTAGCATACCAGCTTCCCTACCTAGTGTTATATTTTATTATCGGATTCACATGATAGCTTTCATATGATAGGTTATATGTTAGTTAATTGTTTCATAACATGAAAGCATATCATATATGTTAAGGTTTTGTATTTTCTATATACATTGCTTTTATGTTTTCCATGTTTCATTAAACTCGACATTTCGTGGCTGGGAGAACTCGGAGTTACTCCCCACTGACTGTGGCTTCCGTGTTTATATTTAATGCGGTCGAACAGGTGGTGTTGCATATTTGGGGTACATGGACGAGCTATCGAGTGAAGTTTTACCTTGGACCTATATTCGGTTCATAGTTTGTATATTATTATACACTAGTTTATTTCCGTATTTATACGGGAGATATGTCTCCCGTCTTGTATATTTCGTTTGTAGAATTTTATTTCCGTATTGTAACGAACCTTTTTATTATGTAATGACACCTTCGTATTGTATTCATATCTTTTATGTATTTAAAATATTTTTTTTCTTTCCGCAAATTTGAGGGTGTCACAGTTGGTATCAGAGCTATTTTGCTCCCGACGCACGTTTGTGTACCCTTGCATAAATAACTTGACCTTAATAAAATAATAAACCGTGAGATAGAAGGGTAAGATGGGTAGATTAGGATTTATGTTGTAGTCTCTTTGTTCTTGCTAAATGATAAGTACTAATCTGTGTTTTCATTTTGCAAGATGCCTCCGAGGATTGACAACACTATTTTAGCAGCTCTTACCGTAATTATCCAAAACCAGCAAAATCTGCAAAACCAGCAAGCTAATCCGATTCCTACTCCTGTTCCGGACGGGAGAGACACGGAGTTATACGTGGGTTGCTTCACAGCTATCGAGGAGCCAAGCAAAAACCTACGATGGCGAAGTTGATCCCGTTAAACTTTCGGTGTGGTTACGAGAGATGGAGAAGAGTTTTTCTCTTTACGATGTCCTTGAAGAGGACAAGGTCCGTCTAGCTTCTCACTTCTTAGAGAAGGAAGCGGATCAGTGGTGGACTCTTTCGGGTCCTACCGCGAAGTTGGAGCCTAATTTCGGGTGGACTCGTTTCCGTGAGCTCTTGGAAGCGAGGTTTTACCCCGACGAGTTGAGACAGCAAAAATTGAAGGAGTTCATGGATTTTAAACAAGGACTTCTTTCTGTTCAGGAGTTTACTACCAGGTTCAATGAGTTGGCTCATTATGCCACTCGTCTTATTAGGGTAGAGGAAGACAAGGCTTTCTTTTATTTGGGAAAGCTTTCTCCCCAGATAAAGGGGAAGATCAGTAGAGGCTCTACTTCTTTTGTCTCGATCTATAATGATGCCATCTGGGCGGAGAGTTCTATCAGGGAGATTGCCGAGGAAGCTCGTGCTTCTTATGTTGCTCCTAACTCTTTTGGCAAGAGGCCTTTATATCCTTCTTCTCGTCCTTCCTTTTCTCCCTCTTTTCCAACCAAGAGGAGAAACTTTCAGGGTGGACAAGCTAATCAGAGGAGCCGCCCCTTTATTCCCAGCAACAACAACGATCTTAAAGATCGTATGTGCTTTCGGTGCAAGAGGCCTATTCATCCGGGTGTTGGTTGCTTCAACAAGCCCCTAGTATGTGTTAGTTGTCAAAAACCGGGGCACAGGTTTAATGAATGTCCCGAGAGGAAGAAGACGGTTTCTACACCGGTTATTTCGGGGCGACCTAAGGGTCGTATTTTTATTATGAGTCGTGCTGAGGCGGATGCCCAACCCGATATTGTGACGGGTATGTTCTCGATTTATGATTTACCGTGTTTAATTTTATTTGACACGGGAGCTTCTTTATCTTTTATTTCCATGAGGCTATCCGACAAGTTACCGCTTAAAGCTTCAGTAGGAGAAACTACTCCTATATCGTTACCATCCGGGGAAGTATTTTCATGTTCTTATATTCATTCCGACATTCCAATATCCATAAATGGATCTATTTTTCCGGCGAATCTTTTACGTTTTCCTCTTGAAGAGTTCGATATTATTTTGGGCATGGTTTGGTTATCTACTCATCATGCTCGATTCGAGTGCCGTGATCAGAAAATTATTCTTAAAAGTCCTTTGGGTGCTCGTATTTCTTATCAAGGGGTTAGAAAGCAAGCTAGTGTGAAGTTCATCTCAGCTATGAAAATGTTGAATGTTTTAAAGAAGGGTCATCAAGCATTTCTATGTGTAGTGACTACTTCCGATTCTTCCCTTCCTTCTTTAAAGGATGTTCCTATTTTTCGGGAATTTCCCGATGTATTTCCCGATGAATTACCCGGGATTGCTCCTGAAAGGGATGTTGAATTTTCCATTGATCTAGTTCCTGGAACTGGACCAATAGCCAAAGCTCCTTATCGTATGGCTCCTTCTGAATTGAAGGAGTTGAGAATCCAACTTGATGATTTGATAGAGAAAGGCTTTATAAGGCCTAGTGCTTCTCCTTGGGGTGCTCCCGTATTATTTGTCAAGAAGAAAGACGGTTCTATGCGAATGTGCATTGATTACCGTGAATTGCACCGTGTCACAATCAAAAACAAATATCCTCTTCCTCGTATCAATGATCTTTTTGACCAGTTACGGGGTGCTTCTACTTTCTCTAAAATTGATCTTAGATCGGGTTATCATCAGATTCCCGTTCGGGAAGCAGATATTCCGAAGACTGCTTTCAGCTCGAGGTATGGTCATTTCGCATTCAATGTGATGCCATTCGGTTTGACTAATGCTCCAGCTATATTCATGGATCAGATGAATCGTACCTTCCGGGAGTATCTTGATAAATGTGTGGTGGTATTCATTGATGACATTCTGATCTTTTCAAAATCTAAGGAAGAACATGCTATTCATCTTCGAGCCATTTTGGGTGTTCTTCGACACCAAAAGTGGTATGCTAAGTTCTCCAAATGTGAATTCTGGTTGCCCGAGGTATCTTTCCTTGGTCATGTCATTTCCAAAGACGGTGTTATGGTTGATCCAGCTAAAATTGAGGCGGTTGTGGATTGGAAAAGTCCGAAAAATGTGTCCGAGATACGGAGTTTCCTTGGTTTAGCGGGTTATTATCGTCGGTTTGTGAAAGATTTTTCCAAATTAGCAAGACCGATGACTCAATTGCTAAAGAAGGAAGCAAAGTATATTTGGACTGATGAATGTGAAGTTGCCTTCTTAGAATTGAAGAAGAGATTGACTACCGCACCGATCTTAACTTTACCAGATGATGAAGCGGAGTATGATGTATATTGTGATGCTTCAAATCATGGTTTGGGATGTGTCTTGATGCAGAATAGAAAAGTCATTGCTTATGCTTCTCGACAACTCAGGGTTCATGAAGTGAATTATCCGACTCATGATCTTGAGTTAGCGGCTGTAGTACATGCCTTGAAAACTTGGAGACATTATCTTATTGGAGTGCATTGTCGAATATATACCGATCATAAGAGCTTGAGGTGCATTTTTACTCAGAAGGAATTGAACATGAGGCAGAGAAGATGGTTAGAGTTGGTGAATGATTACGATGCTGAGTTGATTTATCACGAGGGAAAAGCAAATGTCGTAGCAGATGCTTTGAGTAGGAAGACTAGTCTTCTTAAATGCCGTTTACCTTACCTACCCTATGGACTAGTAACCGAACTTTCGGAACTGGAGAGACAGTTTGTTGGGAAAGGATTTGATTATCGGTGGTGCTTTGACTGCGAACCTGATTTGGTTCGAGAGATTGGTACTTTTTTTATACCGGAGGAAATGCTACTTTTATCTGCCATTCCGGCAAATATCACTTGTGCACGCTAAGGTTGTGGAGGTGGATACTGATTGCTACCTTCGTTACCATGGTCGAATGTTTGTTCCGAGAAGTGCCGATTTGAGGAAGAGAATACTTGATGAAGCTCACCTTTCTCCTTATTCTATTCATCCGGGTGGCGACAAAATGTATAAAGATTTGAGACCACAATTCTGGTGGCCTAGGATGCAGATTGAAGTGAAGGAGTATGTTAGTAGATGTCTTACTTGTCAGAAGGTGAAGATTGATCATCAAAGACCCGGAGGTTTACTGCAACCTTTGGAAATTCCTCTGTGGAAATGGGAGTCTATTTCTATGGCCTTCGTGATGGCTTTACCTAGAACTGCTAGTGGAAAGGATGCCATCTGGGTTATTGTTGATCGTTTGACCAAGTGTGCTAGATTCATACCTATCAGGGAGACTTCGAGAATAGAGGTTTTAGCTGCTGCCTATGTGAGAGAGATAGTACGCTACCATGGAGTTCCTAAAGATATAGTTTCAGATCGTGACCCGAGATTTGGTTCCCGATTCTGGACGGCTTTGCAAGAAGCCATGGGTAGTAAATTGTCGATGAGCACAGCTTTTCATGCCGCTACTGATGGTCAGACCGAGAGGACGATCCAGACTTTGGAAGATCTTCTTCGATCGTGTGCTTTAGACTTTCATACATCTTGGGAGAAGAGTTTGCCTTTGGTGGAATTTTCTTATAACAACAGTTATCATGCTTCTATCAAGATGTCACCATATGAGGCTTTATACGGTAGGAAATGCCGTAGTCCTGTTTGTTGGGATCAAGTGCAAGATGATCATGTGTTGAGTCCCGACATTGTTACTGAAACGATTGATCAAGTTCAAGTCATTCGAGAGCGAATGAAGGCCGCGCAAGATAGACAGAAATCCTATGCCGATGTTCGTCGTCGACCGCTTGAATTTGATGTTGAAGACCGTGTATTCCTTAAAGTGTCACCAATGAAAGGAGTGAAACGGTTTGGAGTGAAAGGAAAGTTGAGTCCTAAATATATTGGACCGTTCGTGTGCTTCAAGAGTTGGTCTGTTGCTATCGTATGGAATTGCTCCGAATGAGCAAAAAGTTATGAGTGTTCCATGTTCGCAATATTGAAGAAGTATACAGTATCAGGTCATATTATTCAGAAGAAGTGTTGGACTGGAACCTAATTTGGCTTTTGGAAGAAAGGCGGATTCGTATACTTGAAAGGGCTAACAAACAACTCCGAAACAAGGTGGTGCCTTTAGTTCGTATCCTTTGGCGTTGTGGAAACGTCGAATCAGAAACTTGGGAACCCGAAGCTAAAATATTAGCTAAATATCCCGAGCTCTTCGCTTGAGGTAAATTTCCTTCTTTCTTTCCTCTTTCTATTCGATTTAACCTTTCGATGATTTCGTACCTTCTATCGATATTCGTGATGCTGACGAGAACCTGCCGTTCCGTAGATAAGACCCCGTATTATTCCAAATATAATTTTAACAGTTTTGAAATAGACCTACATATATGTTACGTTCCTTCTTCTAAGTTTCGAGGACGAAACTTTTTAAAGGGAGGGGTGATTGTAACAACCCGAAAAGTACCCAATTTGCTTAAACAATAGCTTATGGATACTTTTCAGTAGAACTTAAGTTTTTAAAATAGGAAATTTTGTTCGGAGTCGTATTTTGAAATTCCGCGTTCGTATTTGGAGTTTTTGAGGGATTTCATGAAAAGACCGTTTTTGGGTCATCTTTGACTTTTCTTGACTTTTAAATCGTCTTTGACTTTTACTTGACTTTTTAAAGTCGTCATTTATTTTTTTTTTATTTTTAAGTCGTCTTAAACTTTTCTGAACTTTTAAGCCATTTTGACTTTTTCCGACTTTTTAGTCGATTTTGACTTCCGTTGACTTTTCCCGACTCGTCTCATAAGTATGAAGACCGAAATTTTATTTAAAAAAATAATATTTTTGATTTATTTTTATTTAGATTTCTTAAGATTTATCATAATTTAATATAATTATTTTGAATTTATTCGGAATTTAAAGAATAACGTTTACGGTTTTAACCGATCGTCATTTAACTATTCCCGACGCATCGTAAAGCGCGCAACAAAATCGAAACTCGACTTTTGCATGAGTCACGCGGCCATGTCATCGTTTTCCACTCACGATTGGATATTTTAATTGATTCGATTAAAATAATACAAATATCTTAGATATTTGTTACTTTATCGATCCGTCAACGGAGATTACGCAAATCGAGCAAAAACAGACCCGTTGTCTCACCATACCACACGGCTCTCCTCTCCTTTTTCCCTCCTCTAATAGACTTTGATATTTCATTACTTTTGATTATAATATTATAATATCTAGATATTATTTCACTTTATCGATCAATTAACGAAAATTACGCAAAACGCTCGAAATCAGACCCGACAATCACAATTCCACACGGCACACTTACCCACTCTTAAGCCTTGATATTTTCATTATTTTACATTTTAATCTCATAATATCTTGATATTAACTTTATCGTATATTATATTTAATCGTTTACCGTAAAACAATTATTAAACGCGAGTCAATTACGGAACAACAATTTCAAAACTCGACACCTTTATGTGTCTATAATTACACGGCTCCCACACTCCCATATGACTCACAAACAACTTTTCATTTTACAACAAATCAAAATAAGATCAAAACATCACTTTATTCAATCGTTCTTCGTGTTCTTCGTCGTTCATCTTGTGTTCTTCATCGTTCTTGAGCAAAACCTCCATAAATCCTTCATTTCTTAATTAAATCCTTCCTAATTTATATTTCTAAGATCTCCTCTTCGCTCTCCATCTTCACGTATGTTTTATTTTCAATTCCGTCAAGATCGTTTTCATCATTTAATTATGGAAAATTTAGTTTAAGTTCTAATAATTGTTTTCTTGTTATTTCTTATAGGGGAAGACTTTGAGGACGAATTTGGAGACTCTTATATATTGGGTGAAGATTAGTAGAGGGGTTTCTTAATTATTACTTCTTATTATTATTTTGTGCTAAGTGGATTTTGCTAGCTAAGGTAACATTTCCGATTTACTCGACGAATTAAATGTCACATATCTTAGGTTTTAGTTTATGTTCATATTACGTTTATTTAGGATTTGAGTTAGTAGTATAGCCTTAAGTTTTATTTATTTGGTTTTTTTTTGGTTCATCTTTATTTTTGGTTCATATTATGATGAGTTATGATTTTTAGTTAGTATTATGTTTTATGGACTTTTTATGGTGTTTTATGATTCCTTATGATTTTTATGTTTTATGGAATATTATTGTTGTTTTATGATTTTGATGATTTTTAAGTTGAAGAAAATTTTATGATGAATTATTGTTTTTGGTAAATTTTAAGTTGTAGGAAAGTTTTATGATGATTTTTGGTTCTTGATGATTTTTAAGTTATAGTAAAGTTTTATGTATATTTATTGTTCTTGATGAATTTTAATGATTTTAACAAGTTATGATTTTTATTGTTGTTTATGAAATTTTAACAAATTTAATGTTCTTGACAAATTTTGATGATTTTGACTAAGTTATGATTTTGTATGAATGTTGTTAAAATGGTTGTTTGATGATTAAAAACATGTTGGAATTGATTTGATGTTGTTTATGGGTGAACCGTGTGAAGGGGACTGAACCGGGTCCAAACCAGACCGGTCCAGGCCGGTTCAGACCGGTCTGGGTTGGTCAAGGTGGGTCCGGGTTTTGGTCTTTGGGTTGTGTCGATGTTTGATTGATTGGTTGTTGTTTTGACGGGTTTTTGAATATGATAAAGCATGCGGGAAATATTAGAAAAACGGTTTTAAAATAAAGTGTAAAAGCTGCCATTTTTCAGCCAAAACAGCCCGTGGGCCCATCCAGGCCCATATTGGGTCCGGCCCATTTCAGCCCGTGGGTCCCACCTTGGGACTCGTGTCGGTTTTTGAGTTATCGTCATTTTTATCGTGTTTTGTAATATTTAGCAAGTGGGAAATGTTAATAAGTAAAATATTTAAATTAAAAAGGTTTTCCATAAAATTATTATTTCTCACATGTTAGAAATTATAAAACGAGATCGTAGTTTAATTGGATATTAGTTAAGTCAAACGGGGTTTTGTTATAATATAATAATTCACATGTTAGAAGTTAATAAAATAACATGTATGGAATATGTTGATTTTTATGTCTATGTCTATGTGATAAAGACTCTGTTTCTAGCCGGTTTGATCCAACGGGTTTGGTCAAACTAAGATCTAGTCAGCCCTGATTTGACTGATGACCCGTCGCGGGACTCGGGTCGGGGATTTGTCTTCAAGTATGGTTGTATTTAATTAATGAATTAGCCTTAGTAGATATGAGGCGATATGATATTTGATTATTATTGTTGTGCAATTAGTCACATGATAGGATGTTTGCCCGTGACTGATTTATTATATGGTTGGTGTCGTGTTGACTAAGTACCCATAGAGAATTATGGATATATGGCGTCTTGACCATTCTAATTCTAAATGAGTAGCTTGGACCACGACATTGATAGGCCGTACTATCTTTAACGACTACGCGAGTGTGCCGCTTCGTGATAGCTTTTGTGTCCCGGCTTGGTGGGTTTATATCCAAGTCGGGGCATGGCTGCCTTATCCATTTTGGGACTGGAGCCAGCTTAAGTACTAGCCATCTCTGCTTAGGGGGTCGCCTAGTAGAGTTTCTCATAGACGGGTATGTCATGGGACGGGGAACGGAATAGCTGTTGTCGCTAGGTCTGATCAGTCTAGGACTAGGATGTTTTCCTACCTTGTGGTATAGCCTCGAGTTACAGAAGTCTTCTATCGACTGTACTAAGAACTTATGCCTGTTTGTAGAAGTATTGGTCTTTCATGTATGTATGATTCTTGAGTTCTAGAAGGTGAGATGCAAGCCGGCTAGGATTGATAGAGTTTGGATTAACGGTTGTTAACTGATTCACATGATTACGTGTTGATTAGGGTTTGAGTGTATCAGGGCCATGTACTTGGGGAACACTGAGCCAGCATTACCAGCTTCCCTACTCGAGTTTATATTTATATCGGATATTCACCATGATTCGCTTCAATGATAGAGTTATGTGTTAGGTTATTTGTTTCATAACATGAAAAGCATATCATATGTGTTAAGGTTTTGTATTTTTTATATACATTGCTTTTATGTTTTTCATGTTTCATTAAACTCGACATTTCGTGGATGGGAGAACTCGGAGTTACTCCCCACTGACTGTGGCTTCCGTGTTTATATTTAATGCGGTCGAACAGGTGGTGTTGCATATTTGGGGTACATGGACGAGCTAGCGAGTGAAGTTTACCTTGGACCTATATTCGGTTCATAGTTTGTATATTATTATACACTAGTTTATTTCCGTATTTATACGGGAGATATGTCTCCCGTCTTGTATATTTCTTTTGTAGAATTTTATTTCCGTATTGTAACGAACCTTTTTATTATGTAATGACACCTTCGTATTGTATTCATATCTTTTATGTATTTAAAATATTTTTTTCTTTCCGCAAATTTGAGGGTGTCACACCGTGTAAGGTGGCTGAGAAACCGACCCAAACCAGGCCGATTAAGGCCGGTTCAGGCCCGGTCCAGGCCGGTCTGGGTTGGTCCGTTATTTGGCCTTTGGGCTTGTGTCGATACTTGATTGTTTTGTTGTTGTTTTGACGGGTTTTAAATATGTTAAGCATGCGGGAAATATTAAGAAACGATTTTAGAAATGTTGACCAAAACCGGCCCAAACCAGCCCGTGGGCCCGGTTCAGACCCGGTTCAGTCTCGGCCCGGTCCGGTCTTGGCTGACCCGTGAGCCTCCTTTGGGCTTGTGACGGTTTTTGAGTTTAGTGTTATTATTATATCATGTTTTGAAATATTTAGCAAGTGGAAAATTTTAATAAGTAAATTATTTAATTAAACGGTTTTTCATAATATTATTATTTCTCACATGTTAGAAATTATAGCATGAGATTTTAGTTTAATTTGATATCCTTAAAGTCAAGCGGGTTTCGTAAGAATTTATAATTCACATGTTAGGAATTAAAATAAAATAGCATGAAATGAATATGATGTTCTTATGTTCAAGCCTAAATGGCTAAGACTCTGTTTCTAGCTGGTTTGACCAAACGGGTTTGGTCAAACTATGATCTAGTCAGCCCCGTTTTGACTGATGACCCATCGCGGGACTCGGGTCGGGATTTGTCTTCAGGTACGGTTTTATTTAATGAATGAATGAATGATCCTTAGTAGATATGAGGCGATATGATATTTGAATGTGATTTATATGCAATTAGTCACATGATAGGAAGTTTTTCCCGTGACTGTTTAATTGTATGATATATGTCGTGTTGACTAAGTACCCATAGAGAATTATGATTATATGGCGTCTTGACCATTCTAATTCTAAATGAGACCTTGGACATGACATTGAAAAGGCCTTAATCTTTAACGAGTATTATAGTTCACAGCTTGATCGTTTTGTGTTCCCGGCTTGGTGGTTTATATCAAGCTGGGGATGGCTTGCTAAATTGCTTCCACTTTGGGAATGGAGCCAGCTCCTTAAGTACTAGCCAACTCTGCTTAGCAGGGGTCGCTAGTAGAGAGAATGTCTCCACTGTACTTTTGGTCATTGTGAGACAAGGGAATGGGTTTAGCGTTGTCTCAGGTCTGATCAGTCTCGGACGTAGGATGTTTCCTACCTGTGGTATAGCTCGAGTTACTAAGTCGACTATTGACTGTGATTGCTAAAGAACTTATGCCTGTTTGGACGTATTAGTCTTCAATGTTTGATGATCTAGATCTAGAACGTGTGGGATGCAAGCGGCTAGTTGATAGAGTTTGGATTATTACAGGTGTTAACTGATTCACATGTAGTTGGTATGATAGGGTCTCTGGTGGTATCCAGGCCATGTTTTAAGGTAACCTATGAGTGAAATACTTATACTTCCCTGACCTCGTGGTATGGTTATAGGTTGTGAACGATTCACATGATAGCTTGCATGAGTAGCTTATCTTCATATGCTAGGTTATATGTTAGTTATTTGTTAATTAACATGAAAAGATATCGTAGATGTTAAGGTTTTGTATTTTCAATAACATCTTTATGTTCATTCAGGGTTCTATCTAAACTCGACCATTTCGTGGCTGGGAGAACTCGGAGTTAATCCCCCTGAATGTGGCTTCCTGTTAATTTAAGCGTTGGCGGTTGTGATGCATACTGGTAAATTGACGGATAGACTCCTAGCGAAGTGAAGTATTACCTTGGCCGATATTCGGTTCTTAGGATTGTATTATATTATACACTCTTTTATTTCCGTATTTATACGGGAGATATGTCTCCCGTTTTGGATACTTCTTATGTATAATATTATTTCCTTTTTGTTATGAACCTTTTTCGTTAAGACACCTTTGTTATGATGAATATATTTAATGGTAGGTTCCGGTTTTAAAATTTACCGATTTTCACTAAAGTGAACCTATTAAAAACGTATTCTCATCTTTTATTTATTTAAATTACTTGTTTATCTTTCCGCAAATTCGAGGGTGGTACAACAATAAAGTCTCTCGATCGACTAATTCTTCCTAGTCGACAAACAGGGACCTTGATCGAATATAAACATCACTCGATCGACCAAAAATTTTGAGCAAACTGCTCGATCGAGCAAATAAAGCCATCGATAGAGACAAACATTTTAGAAAACTGCTCGATCGAGCAAGTAAAGCCATCGATCGAGACAAACACAAACAAAAACTGCTCGATCGAGACACTAAAGTCCTCAATCGAGTCAAAAACACAGCGGCATAAACAGTTTCGGTTTATGAAATCAAATTAAAACAATTTCGTGGCCTATTCTTTGATACCACTTGTGGGAAATCGGTATTACCACAATACAAATATAATAGGATTATAACGAAAAGTAATAATTTGATAATGCTAGTCATAAACGAAAACATGAATAAGAGTAGAGATTTAGAAATCAACCTCCGGTCCTAGCAATTGGCGTAAAAAACAGAGATATCAAATTAGATATCCTCCTAATCGTTGCACCCAAGATTGTATGAGATATGCCCTTGAATTGCTAGAAGTTTTCAAAAGTTACTGTTAACCTTTTGTTTTGTGTTTTGTGAAAAAGCTACTGTTAACTTTTTCTTTCTGTGATCTGTCTTGAGATGGAGGCTACTGTGAGAATAGAAATTAGGTTAGAATTTTCTCATTCTTCTTCTCATTCTCACGGCTCATTCTAGGTCTTATATGAGGAGAGTTGGTCTCCTCAAAATAACTACCCATTGACTAAAAACCGAGTGTATCCGGATACATTCGTTTTTGGTCATTTTAGCTTCGAATATAATGTAATATCTTATAATCGCCGTTTTACATGGACCGACATTATAATACATCATTAATTATAAATATCCTTATATTTATAATTTGCCAATTAATTATAACGGTTTATGTTTAATTAGCTTACATTATATATCCAATTTACGAATTACAGTTAATTCGTCTCAGCTAACTTTATTTAATCGTTATTAAATAATCGTCTCATCATCACAATGACTAACCTTTTAGTCAAATACACTGACTAACCTTTTAGTCATATAATAGGGCATCAATATGATTATTTTCTCAAATAATCACATCTCTCAAACAAATCCTATAGGTGTGACTTTTAGGGACCAGTTGATCACCGCCATCTGTATGACAATAACGTCAAACTTATCTAGCAAGCCAACCGTTATTGATAAACGTTAATCAACTGATTATTATACAAAGTATACCCTGTGAACCTACAGATATTTATTTATGTTATTGCACTAACTGTGGAGGACACTGGCTCCAACAGATGTTTACTTGCTTTTGGGTTTTTGTGTGAGCTAGGGGGCGTTGGCCTATGACGATTCACCCTTGACGTTCTTACCTAGTTTACTAGACTTTATTTATGCTTTGACTACGTTTTGAGAGACTATATCTCCTTGTAGTATTTTATACATTGGTTTGTATTTTTGGTTGACATTTCTCGTATTTTCCCCTAAGCATGTAAAAGATTTCAAAACTTCATATTTTCCGCTATATAATTGCATGCTTGTTATGTTTTATTTCCGCTATCACGAGGGTTGTCACATTTGGTATCAGAGCCTATGACCCTCTTGATGCACACATGTGAACCCTAAACTTAAATTTTATTTTGACCTTAAAATAATGAATGAGAGATGGGTAGAAATTAAAGACTTTACTTGGTAGTCTCTATGATTGTGCTAAGTGTTAGGATTAACCTTGTTTTGCTTTTGTGTCTTATGAAGATGGTTAGAACTCGACTTGTAGAAAATGTCAAATTGGAGGCTCTCACTTAAGTCCTTAGGAATCAACAAGACGCGGCCAAAGCTCATGTTAACCAAGCCCCTCCACCTCGAGAAGACCATCATCAAGGAGGTTATGCTTGGGTGGCTAGCCAAATTGTAACAACCCGAAAAGTACCCTATTTTTCTAGTAAAATTTCTTAAGTATACTTTTCAGCAAGGTTAAGTTTTTAAAATAGAATTTATTGTTTCGCGTCGTATTTTGAAATTCCGCGTTCGTATTTGGAATTTCTGAGAGATTTCATGAAAATCACGTTTTTAGTCATCTTTGACTTTTCTTGACTTTTAAGTCGTCTTTGACTTTTTAAAGTCGTCATTGACTTTTCTTGACTTTTAAGTCGTCATAAACTTTTCTTGACTTTTAAGTCATCTTTGACTTTTCTTGACTTTTAAGTCGACTTTGACTTTCGTTGACGTTTTCCGACTCAACTCGTAATTTTAAAGACCGAAATTTTATTTTGAAAAATAATAAATTTAATTTATTTTTATTAAGATTTATTTGAATTTATGATAATTTAATATAATTATTTTGAATTTATTCGGAATTAAAGAATAACTTTTATGATTTAACCCCAAACGTCATTTAACTATTCCCGGGTCAACTTAAGTCCCGAAACCCGACTTTGACATGAGTCATACGCCCCATGTCACTTTTTTTCAACTCATATTAGATCTTTTAATTAATATGATTAAACTAATAAAAATATCTAAGATATTTGTAACTTTATCGGTCTGTCAACTTAAACTCCGCAAATCGCGTAAAAACAGACCCGATTCCTCTCCATTTCACACGTCTCTTTGTCCCCTCTTAAGCCTTGATATTTTCTTTCTTTTCATTACTCACCAACAACTTTTCATTTTACAATCAATCAAATTAAGATCTAATTAATCGTTCTTCATCGTTCTTCATTCGTTCTTCATCGTTCTTCATTTGTTCTTCGTCGTTCTTGAGCAAAATCATCATAAAACCTTCATTTCTTAATTAAATCTGTCCTAACTTATATTTCCAGAATCTCCTCTTCGCTCTCCATCTTCAAGTACGGTTTAATTTCAAATCCGACAAAATCGTTTTCAACATTTAATTATGGAAAATCAAGTCTAAATTCTAATAATGTTTTTCTTGTCATTTCTTATAGGGGAAGATTTTGAAGACGAGTTTGGTGAATCGTATATTTTAGGAGAAGATTAGAAGACGGGTTTCTTATTTTTCTTTACTTCTTATTTTGGTGCTAATTGATTTTACTAGCTAAGGTAACGATTCCGAGTTACTCGACGAATATATGTTACATAGTCTTTGTTTCTTTTATTTTTGGTTCATCTTTTGTTTTTATGCATGTTATTATGATTTATGGAGTTTTAGTAGTAACATGATAAGTTGTTGATTTTATTATGTTGTATGAATTTATAAACATGTTAGTGTTCTTGACAAATTTTTATGGTTTCTTCATAATCATGATTTTTGTATGATTGATGGTTGTTTTGGATGTTTAAAAATGGATGTTGTTAATTAAAAACATGTTAGAATTAATTTGGGATTGGGGTTGTTGTTTTGGTGGTGGCCGGAAAAGGGTGGCTGGGAACCGGACCAAACCAGCCGGTCCAGGCCGGTTCAGACCCGGTCTGGGTTGGTCCATGGTGGGTCCGGGTTTTGGTCTTTGGGTTGTGTCGATGTTTGATTGTTATGTTGTTGTTTTGACGGGTTTTAATTATGTTAAAGCATGCGGGAAATAATTAGAAACGGTTTGTAGTAAAATCGATAAAAAGGCCAAAACAGCCCAAAACTAGGTCGTGGGGCCCAGTCCAGGCCCATGTGTGTCTCGGCCCAAAATCAGCCCGTGGGTCCCACTTTGGGACTTGTGACGGTTTTTGAGTTATCGTCATTTTTATCGTGTTTTGTAAAATTTAGCAAGTGGGAAATATTAATAAGTAAAATATTTAATTAAAAAAGTTTTTCATAAAATTATTATTTCTCACATGTTAGAAATTATAAGACGAGATCGTAGTTTATTTTGATATCCTTTAAGTCAAGCGGGGTTTTACGTAAGATTTAATAATTCACATGTTAGAAGCTTTATTAAAATAACATGTAATGAATATGTTGATTTTATGTCTATGTGATAAAGACTCTGTTTCTAGCCGGTTTGACCAAACGGGTTTGGTCAAACTAAGATCTAGTCAGCCCCCGTTTTGACTGATGACCCGTCGCGGGACTCGGGTCGGGGATTTGTCTTCAGGTAAGGTTTTTATTTAATGAATGAATGAATGAGCCTTAGTAGATATGAGGCGATATGATATTTGAATGTGATTTATATGCAATTAGTCACATGATAGGAAGTTTTTCCCGTGACCGTTTAATTGTATGATGTATGTCGTGTGACTAAGTACCCATAGAGAATTATGATTATTCGTCTTGACCATTCTAATTCTAAATGAGTATCTTGGACCATGACATTGAAGTCCTACTATCTTTAACGAGTATCTATTTTCTGTTAATAGCTGTTGTGTCCCGGCTTGGTGGATCTCCAAGTCGGGGCATGGCTGCCATTGCTTCCACTTTGGGGAATGGAGCCAGCTTCAGTACTAGCCAACCCTTTGGTGGATCTCCTTAGGGATACTCATGTGATGAGTCTTGGGTGCGATGGATCTTCGCATTTCTCTAGGTCTGCGCAGTCTAGGTTTAGGGTAAAGTTGTATCTTGGCCATGTTATTAGGGTAACCTCTGAGCTAAGATATGTGCTTTGGATCTGGGCCATGGTTTAAAGGTAACCGCTGAGCCTAGATGTGTGCTTTGTATTTTGGCCATGTTATTAGGGTAACCGCTGAGCCTAAATATATAAGTATATCCTACCTCGCGGTATAGACTCGAGTTACAGAAGTCTTCTATTGACGGTGCTAAGAACTTATGCCTGTTTGTAGACGTATTGGTCTTTCATGTTTGTATGATTCTATGAATCTTAGAAGGATGAGAGGCAAGCCGGCTCTAAGGTTGATAGAGTTTGATTACCGGGTTGTTAACTGATTCACATGATAGTTGCATTGAGTAGCTAGCCTTCATATGCTAGGTTATAGTTAGTTATTTGTTTCATAACATGAAAAGCATATCATATATGTTAAAGTTTTGTATTTTCCATATACATTCTTTTATGTTATTCATGTTTTATTAAACTTGACATTTCGTGGCTGGGAGAACTCGGAGTTACTCCCCACTGACTGTGGCTTCCGTGTTTATATTTAATGCGGTTGGCAGGTTTGTGATGCATACTTGGGTACATTGACGAGCTAGCGAGCGAAGTATTTACCTTGGACCTATATTCGGTTCTTTAGGATTGTATATTATTATACACTCTTTTATTTCCGTATTCATACGGGAGATATGTCTCCCGTTTTGGATATGTATTTTGTATAATATTATTTCCTTTTTGTTGAACCTTTTTATTTAAGACACCTTCGTTATATATTCTCATCTTTTATTTAGTTAAATTATTTTTTTTCTTTCCGCAAATTTGAGGGTGTCACAAATGAAACCTAAAGTTTCCTTTCTTGGGCATGTGATTTCTAAAGAGGGTGTAATGGTGGATCCTTCTAAAATTGAAGCTGTGGTGGATTGGAAGAGTCCGACCGATATTAGAGAGATTCAAAGTTTTCTTGGTTTAGCTGGTTATTACCGTAGATTTGTCAAGGATTTCTCTAAGCTTGCTAGACCGATGACTCAGTTGTTGAAGAAGGAAACCAAGTTCCTATGGAATGAAGCTTGTGAAGCAACGTTTCAAGAGTGAAAGAAGAGGTTAACTACCGCTCTGGTGTTGACTTTGCCTGAAGATGGAGTAGACTTTGATGTCTATTGTGATGCTTCTAAAATGGGATTGGGTTCTGTTCTTATGCAAAATAGGAAGGTGGTGGCTTATGCTTCGAGGCAGTTGAGAGTTCATGAAGTGAACTATCCTACTCATGATTTAGAATTGGCCGCTGTTGTTCATGCTTTGAAAGTGTGGAGACATTACCTAATTGAAGTTCATTGTCGTATCTTCACCGATCACAAGAGTTTGAAGTACATACTCAAAAAGAGTTGAATATGAGACAAAGAAGAAGGTTGGAATTGGTGAACGATTATGATTTTGAGTTGTTGTACCATGAAGGGAAGGCTAATGTTGTTGCCGATGCTCTTAGTAGGAAAGCTTCTCATGCTTTGAATGCTATGCATGTTTTACCCGATGATCTTTGTGCCGAGTTTCGAAAGTTGAGTTTGGAATTCGTGGAGCGTGGGTTTCTTCATGTTGGTGCTATGACTGCCGAGCCTGTTTTTCTTCGTGAAATCCGTGAAAGCCAAGTTGATGATCTTACCTACAAGTCTATTCAAGCCAAACTTCTTGAAGGTAAAGCTAAAGATTTCAAGTTTGATGATGAAGGTGTTCTTCGTTTCCATGGCCGTTTATTTGTTCCTAATATTCTTGATTTGAGGAAGCGAGTTCTTGATGAAGCTCACCTTTCCCCTTATTCTATTCACCCCGGTGGTGATAAGATGTACAAGGATTTGTAGCTACAATTTTGGTGGCCGAACCTGAAGGGTGATGTTGTATCTTATGTCGGAAGATGTCTTACTTGCCAACAAGTGAAGATTGAACCCAAGAGGCCCGGTGGATTGCTACAACCTTTGGATATTCCGCTATGGAAGTGGGAATCTATTTCTATGGATTTTGTTATGGCTTTGCCGAGGACCGTTGGAGGTAAAGATGCGGTTTGGGTTGTTGTTGATCGTTTGACCAAGTGTGCTAGGTTTATTCCGATCAAAGAAACTTGAAGTTTGGATCGTTTAGCAAAAGCTTATGTTGATGAAATTGTTAGATATCATTGCGTTCCTAAGGAGATTATATCCGACCGAGATCCGAGATTCTGTTCGAGATTTTCGCAAGCTTTCCAGGAAGCCATGGGTAGTAAGTTGTTGATGAGTACTGCATTTCATGCCGCTACGAATGGTCAGAGTGAGAGGACTATTCAGACTTTAGAAGACTTGCTTAGGGCTTGTGCACTTGATTTCCAATCTAGTTGGGAAAAGAGTCTACCGTTGGTGGAGTTTTCTTACAACAACAGTTATCATGTATCGATCAAGATGGCTCCTTATGAAGCTCTTTATGGAAGGAAATGTCGGAGTCCTATATGTTGGAATCAATTGAGTGATGTTCGTGACTTAGGCCCCGATGTTCTTGTTGAGACTATTATTAATGTGAAGGTAATTCGTGATAGAATGAAAGCCGCTCAAGACCGTCAAAAGTCTTATGCCGATATCCGAAGAAGGCCCTTAGAATTTGAAGTTGGAGATATAGTGTTCTTGAAAGTATCTCCAATGAAGGGTGTTAAACGGTTTGGTGTTAAGGGTAAATTGAGCCCGAAATACATTGGACCCTTTGATATTGTAAAGAGGATTGGTGCCGTTGCTTATAAGTTTGATTTGCCACCGAATTTGGCTAAGGTTCATAATGTATTCCATGTTTCTCAATTGAGAAAGTATGTAAGTGATCCAAGCCATGTCTTTCAAGTTGAAATGCCCGAGCTTGAACCGAATCTATCCTTTGAAGAGAAGCTGATCCGCATCCTTGATCGTAAGGATAAGAAGTTGAGAAGTAAGGTGGTTCCTTTGGTGAAAATTTTGTGGAGATGTGCTAATGTCGAAGAAGAGACTTGGGAAACTGAAGCTTCTATGCGTAGTAAATATCCGAGTCTATTCGAGTAAGGTATCTTTCTTTCCCTCAAGTTTCGAGGGCGAAACTTTTTAAAAGGTGGGGTGATTGTAACACCCGCTACTGTACCCTATTTTTCTAGTGAAAATATTTTACGGATACTTTTCAGCAAATTTAAGTTTTAATTTAGAATTTTATGTTCCGAGTCGAATTTAGAATTTCCAAGTTCGTATTTGGAATTTCCGCGAGATTCCATGTGAATCCCGTCTTAAGGCGACTTTGACTTTTATTGAGTTTTCCTTACACATCTCATACTCCCTCCTTTAACCTATTTTTCATTCACACAAATCAAACTTACTTCTTCCTTAAGAAAACCAAAACCCTTGCCTCCATTTTGATCCATCTTTAAATCATCATATCTCAATCGTTTCTTGCTCAAATTCTCGTAAGTTCGTCTCATTCTTCCCCTCTTAGCTTCCTCTATCCGTATTGATAATAAAATTACCGTCTTTCTCGCTTTTCAAACTTTCTGTCTTTCACAAGGTGAAGTAAATTCATCTTTTATTAACTTCTTTGTAGGTGGTGACCTTCAAGATCCCGACAAAGACTATTTCCTAATAGAAGAGGACCTTGACGAGTAGTGAAGACGCAATAAGGTAACGGTGAAGGGTTACTCGATATCATTTACGTGTTTTACGTGTTTTCTATGCTAGGAATCGCTTTTAGAATATGAATAGGAGTTTAGTAATTGTGTTGATGATGGTATATTTTTTTTGTTGAGAATTTATATGAGAATCTATGATTTATGTTGATAATCGATAATTGATAAATGTTGAAACTTAGTTGAAATGGTGATTTACGTGTACTATCGACCGGCAGCCGGTCAGACCACCGGCTGGGGCAGTGGCTGTATATTATTGCATATTACGTGATTTTTGAAGTATGAAGTTGGGCTGAGCCGGTCGACCGGCAGCCGGTCAGACCACCGGCTGAGACACCCCTCTTTTCCCTTTGTTTTTCTCATGACCCTTTGGTCCCAGCCGGGTAGCCGGCAGTCGGTCCCATTGACCGGCTGGGACACACTGACATTTCACATTGGTTTTCGTATGATGCTTTGGCCTTAGCCGGGTGACAGGCAGCCGGTCCACCTGACCGGCTGGCTCCTGCTGGATGTTCTTTGTAAATTTTGTTTACGGTTTTTCATTTATAATAATTCCGATTGTTCGTTTATCGTATAATTTTACGTAGTGACTTATAATATTAATGTTTTGAATATATGACATTTCTTTCGTTTGTATCACATGTTTTGTGACGGTTTTTGGTATGTTCCACTTTGAGTCATTTTTTACAAATGATACGGTTTGAGCACTATTTTGCCTTGTGCTTTGTACTCTCATTCCCTTGGCTACCTCCATGTTTGTAAGGCTGGAATGTCGGAACGGGGAGGTATCCTACTGCTTAATTGCATGTGTAGTGGGCATACGACGAAGTTGTTGGGAGTTGAACGTTATGCGTTGATCGACCCGGCCGTCAAATGTTGTGTACTTGCGAGGTGGTGTTATTTGCATGTAGCGTACCGCTTGTTATGTGGCTTGAGCTCTTTTCCGCCTCTTTCTTAAATTATCAACCGAATTTGGGGTACTCAGCGACAATGATTGACCGAGTCTTGGATGCGAAATGTCATCGCATGTCGAATCGGAAAATGGTTTATTCCGAGAGTCTGGCCAGGTTTAGACTAGGACCGGATATTTATATCGTCGTGCTACCAGGAGGAATTTAGTCTACATATACGAAATGTCATCGTGTATGCGTTCAGGGAAATGCTTATCTCGTGGATGCCTATTAATCATACTTGCTATGTACATGGTGCTAGTGCGTTTCATTTACCGTGAGAGAGGTCGTCTTGGTGTCGTTGTTCTTGGATGCGTGATTTCATGATTTTATTCATGGTCATTGCATGACTTGGCATCGTCAATGTATTGGTACGTTTGAATGAATGATAATATGATGGATTTCTTGTATCATCGCATGACTTGGCATGGTTTGTTTGTCGAGTCTCAATCTTATCAAACTTATACCGCTAACGGTGAGATGTAAGCCCTAGTGAGCGTATTCGGTTGCCTAAGAGTGTCTTCCCCAAGTCTTTGTATAACATGATGGATTCGGACTTGTAACTCTTATGCTCTTATCATTTTATATCGAATTGCCTATCTATTCTTATCGTATTGCACATGTATATCTATATATGCATGCTCTACTTTCGTATTTCCTTTTATGTACGTTTAATGTGATATGGCTGGGAGAACCCGGAGTTACTCCCCATTGACTGTGGCGTTCATGTTTTTCATGGATGAACAGGTTGCTTGATTTGGATGGCTTTTTGCTTATGCTATTTTGGGTTCGGGTGTGAGCTAGCGGGCGTTGTCCCTGGAAGATTCACCTCTAGTCGTTAATTAGCTAGTTTGCTAATCACTTTGACATTGTTAACCTTTTGAGAGACTACGTCTCTTATCTTATATTATTTTGTATTCGGTTTGTAATTTGACACTCCTCGTATACTTATCTTGCATGTATAAAGGTTTTTAAAATACCGTATTTCTGCTTATTATATCACATGCTTGTATGTTTTATTTCCGCATTCGCGAGGGTTGTCACAGTTGGTATCAGAGCTTTATCGCTCCCGACGCACACACGTGAACCCTAACTTAAACTACTTGACCTTAAAATAATAAATGAGAGATTGGGTAGAAGTTAAGGACTTTACTTGGTAGTCTATTTGTTTATGCTAATTGACAGGAGTAACTTAATTTGTTTTTGTTTCTTATGAAGATGGTTAGACCACGATTAGCTGAGAACGTTATGATGGAAGCTCTCACTCAAGTGCTGAAAAATCAGCAAGATGCAGCTTTAGTTAATGCCAACCAAGTTCCCCCTAGAAGGGAAGATAACCATCAAGGTGGCTACGCATGGGTAGCTGGACAAATAGCAAGGAGTAAAATTGTACCATATGGTGGAGAACCGGACCCTACGGAGTTATCCGATTGGTTCCGGGAGATGGAGAAGCAGTTCGATCTATACCAAGTCCGCGAAGAGGACAAGGTGAGGATCGCAAAGCACTTCCTTGTTAGGGAAGCTGATAACTGGTGGGCTATCACTAGTGCCACCGCTGTTCTTGAAGAGGACTTCAACTGGGCTTGTTTCAAAGCTCTTGTGGAAGGTAGATTCTATCCTAAAGAGCTTAAGCAACAAAGGCTCAAGAGTTCATTGATTTGAAGCAAGGCAACTTGTCAGCTCAGGACTTCACTACGGAGTTCAATAAGCTTGCTCATTTTGCTCCAAGACTTATCCGAGATGATGAGGACCGAGCGTTCTATTACCGAAACAAGTTGAGTGGCGTTCTGCAAAGTAAAGTGAGGAGGAATACTACCTCCTTTGGAGATATTTATGATGATGCCTTGTGGGCCGAGAATTCTATGAAGGCTATTAGAGATGAAGCTGTGATGAATAATCCCTCTCCTTCTTTCTCTCCAAGACCAAATGTTTATGGAAAGAGACCGTTTATTCCGTCTCCTTCTAATTCTTATGCTATCAAGAGGAGATTCAATCCTCCTTCCAATGCAAACCCAAGAAATCC
>JAIUZE010074746.1:31697-51546 GCA_022085475.1 Heliosperma pusillum | reverse complement strand
ATGCATACAAGCATAAGGATACACCTCATCGCTCCGACATTCTAGTCTAACGAATATAAGGTGTAGCTAGTCTAACGAATATAAGGTGTAGCCAAATTTAGTGCTCAAATCATAATATATGTAAAACCGACTCAAAAGAGGGATATTCCAAAACCCGTCACAAAACATGTGAACATGGCATTATATAAATGTAACTATGATAAACATGAATCAATACATGATACATAAGCATTAGACCAAGTTTAAGAAGCATAATAAATAGGAAACATAGATACCTCTCCAAAACAACAAGTTTGGAAACCAACTAAAACAAAGGTTCACTTCAAACGATCACATCTAGAGTTCTAGACATGCTATTACAGAAATTCCAAGTTGAGGTGATAGCTTATCCTCTTACGGTTCCAAGGAATGGTCACAAGCCCAAAACAAGCAAGTAACGAAGGAGATATGATCATTCTACGAAAAGGGGTCAGTGCAGTGAAACTGCACAAGTCACGACCGTGACTTGTATTTCACGACCGTGAAATGAGGTTTCACGACCGTGACATGCCATTTCACGACCGTGAGATGTGTGACCAATTCACCCGAGAACCTTCAACATAAATTCAATCCTTTTATTTCCAATTCTCATAATCATTTCTAATAACTATCAACAATCAATCTTCATCATCAACAATCATCAAATAACAACAATCATCATCCATAACATGATTCCTAAACTTACTAATCGTATTCTAATACGATTTCTAGCATATAAGCATGTAAAACACGTAAATGATATCGAGTAACCCTTCACCGTTACCTTTACGCGTCTTTAATCGATTACTAAACCTTCCTAGTAGTCTCCACCTACAAATAGGTAATAAAAGACGAATATCATTCACCTTGAGAAAGACGGATAATTTAAAAAGCGAGAAAGACGGTAATTTTATTACCAATACGGATAGAGGAAGGCAAGAGGGGAAGAATGAGACGAACTGACGAGAATTTCAACAAGAAACGAAGAAGATACGGCGATTCAAAGACGGATCGAAAATGGAGGCAAGGTTTTATGGTTTCTTAGAGAAGAAGGAAGAGTTGAGTTGTGTGGAATGAATATTAGGTTAAGGAGTATGAGGGAGTATAAGTAAAGGGTGAGTCGGAAAAGTCAACGAAAGTTAAAGGCGGCTCAAAAGTCAAGAAAAGTCAAAGACGACTTAAAATTCAAGAAAAGTCAAAGACGACTTAAAATTCAAGAAAAGTCAAAGACGACTTAAAAGTCAAGAAAAGTCAAAGACGACTTAAAAGTCAAGAAAAGTCAAAGACGACTCAAAAGTCAAGAAAAGTCAAAGACGACTCAAAAGTCAAGAAAAGTCAAAGACGACTCAAAAGTCAAGAAAAGTCAAACTCGCCTTAAGACGGGATTCCCATGGAATCTCGCAGAAATTCCAAATACGAACTCGGAAATTCTAAAATCGACTCGAAACATTAAATTCCAAATTAAAACTTAAATTTGCTGAAACGATTTCGTAAAATATTTCTACTAGAAAAATAGGGTACATTTCCGGGTGTTACATTAAATACGATTTAAGTGTTGATTATTGATTTTTAATGGTTAAAAAATCGATACAATCCATAAAACCGAGCTAGAATGAGCAAGATAAGTGTTAACGGCGATTTTGGCATGATTTTTACAGCATTTTATTTATGTTGTTATTCTTGAATGATTGAATGTCATTTGTTTAATTTTTAATGCAAGTTGTACCTAGTATGGCCTAGATTATTTTAATCGGTATTACCTGTAATGTAAGGGAATACCGAGTCGTTTGTAATTTTATTTGCGATCTCGTATCACCGTTTGTAATAATTTAATTACATTTTATAGATCTAATGTATAATAGGAATTTCATTTGTATCTTTTTTGTAATTAATTATTATGAAGACGGAGATTTTCCGAAGTCGGTATTCCAAAAGACGGTGCCTTTTGAATCGTGTTGCATGAAGAGGCAAGGGGCCAAGGAGTTGGTTTCCGATTTTGGAATCCTCTAGTCTATTAGATTAGCTAGGTGGCCATACTAGGATTTATTATTTGTTTGCTTTATGTTTTCCGCTCATGCCAAAATCGCCAGCATGCATTTTTACTTCTCGATTGTCAATTCAACGTTATTCAAAATTCACCGATTTAGTTCACTTATAGGGAATTAATAACTAAATTGACAAGACCTCTGACATAACTTAAAATAAATTGAGATTTAGCCTTATAGAATGGAGCACCTATGAACCCCGTGTTCATTTGGGCAACCATAACGTGGACCCTTTTTACCTCGGGTAAGTAGGGTGATGCGATCATACACCTAAATTGGGTTGGACTCAACAGGATAAGCGTTATCCCGAGACTAGGAGATGAATTTGGTTGAAATCCGTCGACAGAGAGTTATAGGGGTAGAATTAGTCAACATGTTGACTTACCGTTTATTACATAAAAGTGGCATAACATGTCCATTTTTATCTGAAATGCGGGTCTCGGAATCACTTATATAATTTCGTGAGGGGTCATAATATGAGTGCCTTGTTAAAATTGTTTTACAAGTGAATTATATATAAACAATTAATGTTAATTTTCAGTTGATATTTATCTTATTCGCGCAATGACAAATATTTTATCCTTCTACAAAATTGTAAATCCGTTCAATCGTGGAAAGGAGTTTCCATTAATTTATACGGTATCATTTTTTATTGCGATTTAAATCTCCGTTTAACCCACCATAGCTAAAGACAAAATGAATTTTTCCGTTTGATCCTCATATTCAACATTACAAATGTCTCTTATGAAAAGTATACGAATAAGTCACACTTAGTCAAAAACGTTTTGATTTTCTTTTAGTGACGTCTTCTTACAACAATGGTACATCAATCATTTTTGCTCCAAAGAAAATATTTGTATTTTTGGTATGTCGTCATAATTCTCCTTATCGAGGCTTACCTCAAAAGAGGCCAAATCACTTGGGACGTCTAGGTTTCTCGATTTATTTTAAATCATGATTAACCAAATACCGTAGTCACTTCATGAAAGGTTTATACTTTTTGAGATAAAACCATGAATGAAATGAAGAATTGTCTTCATGATAAAATCTAATCTACTTGTCTACAATAGAGAGTCATGAAAGTGAGTGGGAGCTCTAAGAGGGATGTTTTATTCTTAATTTTTAAGAATAGGACGAGGTTCAAGAGAAGGTTGGCACGAGGCGAAGAAAAAGAGGCAAAACTATTTTGAATAGCAAAGTTAAACCCAAGCAAGGTGTCGAAACAAATCTTTAATGATTCTATTATTACAGTGTAAGACAATCGAAAAGAATCTACCCCAAGTTTTTGGAGAAATAGAAATTGGGTGTACTACACCTAAAAGTACTTTCATCCATAATATCTATATGATCGACATTTATTTTTCTAAATGCAATTTTTGGGTATTAGATACCTATTATGGTTCTCATCAATGTATTCAATGCATGTAATAATGATTCGTGCGACCAATAGCCATGATTAAATGTCGACCTACAAGGGAAATATAACTATTGTAGTTTTATTTCTATAGAGACATATAAAAGTTATAATGTGATCAATCTAGTTTTGGATTTAGAGGTATACTTTAATAAAAGTTATTATGTACATGACCTCTAAAGAAATAATATAGTATCCACTTTAGTGTACGACACAAGTGTTTCACTTTTGTGAATGGAACAAGCATTTGATCTTTTTATGCCTATACTTGATCAATGGTTATCTTATACCAATCAAAGGTAATTATATTCTTGACCTAAACTAGAAATTACTTGTCATATAGATTGTAAAAGGCTCAATACTGGTTACCCAAATGTAATCTTAATTCTGGATTGTGTAGCACATAAGAGGCTAGTATTGACTAATATCCCTAAAACTTTTGATTTTGAATCTTATGGTGTGTGCGAATATTGTATTCAAGGCAAGATGATTCGTGCCCTTTTTATTAAAAAAAAAAAGGAAATCGAACTAGTGAGTTATTGGCCCTATTACATAAGGATATGTGTGGTCCAATAACAATCACAACCAGAGATGGTTATGACCACTTCACTTTATTTACCGACGATTTAAGTAGATATTGTGTTTCATTCTACTTAATGAGATGCTAAGAGAAATTTTTGAAAAGTTCAAAGAGCTTCAATGTGAAGTAGTTAACCACTAAGAGTATTAGATCAAGGACTTATGACCAAATCGTAATAAGAAATATCTAAGTATTGACTTTGATTTTCACCTAAAGTATTGTAAAATAGTTCCACGAGTTAACTTCTCTAACACACATTATGAGATAAGGTATTTTTGAATAGAGAAACAGAACCTTATACGATATGGTTTTGTCTTTGTCAAGTCACACTAAGCCACTTGACTAACCTTGGGCTTCTACTATTTTGTCTGCTATTTCTTTTTCAACCATATCAATGCACATTTAAAACAGTCGGATTTTGTATCATATAAGATATGATAATTGATAAGATCTTTGACTAGTTCAAGGAAGTTGAACACATGATAATTGATTCCTTCTGCTTCGGCCGCGTGATCAAATATATACGTTGTGATGTATGCTCAATCAGACATTTCGCATGCTTTGAGCATGACGAGTCGTTTGCAATCAAATCCATGTGAGTCAATGGATAGCCACAAAGAACATCCTTAAGTACTTGCGAAGGACTAAAGATATGTTCCATGTGTTTGGAGTTTAAAGTGAGTTGCGTGCAGGGGCGGCTAAGGCCCGGTTCAGGCTGAGCCCAAGAACCGGGCCTCCAACCTTAAAGGGCCTCATCATCAAATAGTTTTAGAATATATAGTAAACACAGTGAAGTGTGACATGAAATGAATGGGGTCTAGTGGTTGAAGATTGGATGAGTAAGAAATTGTCATTAAAATTGAGACCCCCCAAGTTCGACTCCCCATAACCCCATTTTCTAGTTTTGGACTTTGATTTTTCTTTCTTTTTTTATTTCCTTTGTGAAGCTATATCATATTTTATCGTCATCTTTTTTTTTTTCATCTTTCCATATCTTTTTTTTTCATCTTGCCGTTTTTTTTCTTTGTTTGCGTATTATAAATTATCTTTTCTAGAGTTACCCGTTTTCATATAAGTATGAGCCTAGAAAACATTATTTGCTTATTTAAAATATTTCATAAAAAAAAATGAGTATTATAAAAAAAAACAACGTTAAGAAAATGCTCCATCAGGCATCGTTTTAGATTTACTTATATTTGCGGAATGAGTTTCATAATTTTAGGCACAATAGGTAGTATCTTTTAGAGTGGATATATATTTAGACACATATTTTGCTTAGTTGATAGAGAGCGGTAAATTCATTTATAGTAAATATTATCGCTAAAAATAATTGCAAAACAACACACTTGTATAATAATAACATAATTGTATGGGCCACGTCGACTGTCTAGCACTGGGCCTTTTCAAAAGTTTGAGACGCCCCTGGTTGCGTGTAAGGGGTTACACAGACTTCAGTTTCCAAACTGATCAGGCTGTATTTTATAGAAGATTTATCTGTTGGAAGAGTACCAAGCAAATAAGACTATTAGAAAGGTTCCAAGTAGGAGTGACATTTCCAAATATAAATGTCATTATCCGCTAGAAGTGTTCCTGGCAGTTAATCATTGCGGATTTTACAACGAAAATGGAGTACATTGCATCATTTGATGATGGATATGAAAGTAGCATGGATTCGACATTACTGGAGGGACTAGGAGTAGTTCCTATAGTTGTATATCCTATCCCATCATACTGGTAAAACAGTAGGAGCTACTTTTAGGCTATGGGGCCTAAGTCTAGACTCAAACCTAGACACGTACTCAGAAAGTTTTATTTAATATGGGATTACGTAGATAAAGGAAAATAACAATCAGTATTGGAAAAGATGCAAGTTTCTCTAATCGATCAGCCATGCCTTTTGCAGGCTGAACATGATAGTCATGTCATTTCAATGGGGATTGAAATATGTACCTGAATTGCTAAAAATTATGAGATATGAAATTATTGATAGCGTATCAATTTTTTCCATATATTTGATAATCGCATTCATTGTTAGAGTTTCATTAAAACATCTTTATTTAGTTTGACTAAATTTTAATACTTTGTTTATCCGAAATGGTTTAAAGAAAAGTTGAACCCAATTCAAGTGAATAGGATGAACTTAGTTTTTTGTCCCTAGTCACTCATTTGAGGTGACATCTCGAACTGACTAATTTGTAAGTCGATCGATGGTTGGTTCAGCACCATGGGTCATGGAGATGACTGGTCGTTTACAAAGAGAGACTGTGGAGACACTCTGTCGGACAGTGACCATTATAGAGTCCCTTATTCCTATGAGTCGATTCTTTAGGCTGGCGACCATTTACCTGAGTCGGTGTAGTTTTCGATTGACTTTGGTTTTTGTCCTAGGTCGTGCCGTGAAAAGAGGCTGATGGACATCTTCTGGGTTATGGTGATCTGCATTATACAGTGTAAGATTGGTCAACAGGAATTGTCCACCCACGTTGGGTATTAACATATTCGGGCCACTTGAGGAGTAGTGATTGGAAATGCATGGCCACGCTCGGAAGTGATCTCTGGTAGATTTTCCGGTAAGACAGTTACTCTCTAGATCAAGAAACCACTCAATATATTAATATTAAATTACAAGTGCGACCTGAAGGACACCTTGTGATGAGTGGGAGGATGTGACGCAAAAGTGACAAGAGAATCGGTAGCACACAACTTGCCGAGACAAGTGGGAGATATTGTTGGAGAAGGAGTTCTCCGCAATAGTGTTGCTACATGCACAACTTGTATTGGACAAGTGGGAAATTGTTGGAGTAAGTGTCCTCCACAGTAGTGCATTTATATAATAAATCTCATTTGGAATATAGGTGGCATGATTAGTATATTTTGATACTCCACGTCAGTTGATTAACGTAAATCGGTAACGCTCAATTAACTAGAGTTAGACGTTATTGTCGTATGACGGCGGTGATCAACTAATCTCGTTCGGTTACACCTATAGGATGAAACTCAAATAGTAGAACTAATTATTTGTATATGATACAGTTAATTAGCACATTACATATATTTGATATGTACGTTTAATTACGACAGTTATTTATTAGAAATTATAGCAACTCATTCCACTTAAGTTTATTAGTCAATTATACGATAACAGACTGAATAAATTTTACGTCTTATTTTAATATGATTAAATAATATTTAATTTAGTGATTAATAGTTAATTCATTAAATTAGTTGCAGTTATGTATATATTTTGACGTAGAGGTAATTAGTTAATTATATTCAAAAAGAGTTGTAAAATAAATTAACTGGGCATTGTGGGACCCATTATATATTGATATAATGTTAAAAAAATCACCTAAAAGTTAAGTACATGTTGTTTATTAATTTATGTCATATGATTGTTATATGATCAAATTAACACTTAATTATACAAGGTAATCAAGCATATGATTAATAATATTTGTGGGACAAATATCAAAAATCAAAATGGTCCATAATGGACATATGATGGCCGATCATGGCATGTGAAGAAGAGAATGATCCTTGTTCTTTTCTTACACAATACTTCATTTTGATTGTGACATGACTTTCATGCTTTAATCATCACTACATAACCCACACTCTACCATCTTTCAAAGTATAAAGATAAGCAAAATGGAGCCCTTTTGGTGCTTATGGGTGCCGGCCAAAAGGCCTTTAAAAGGGACAAATTGTTGTTCATTTATTCTACCACTTACTTGCTTATTTTCTTACATCTCTTACTAACTCAACATCTCTCTAAAACTCACATGCAAACTAATATTCATATAATATTACTAGTGTAGTAACACAATAATATTAGTAGTATTTTTCTTACTTATTAGCTCGTTAATAATAAGTTAAGATTATTTGGATTGATTCTTGGGTGCAACAAGAAGGAGACCTTCTACTTTGGAGGTTTTTTTATGGAGGATCTTCCATTAATTCCATGCTCAAGAACAATAAGGAAATCGTTTCTTATTGTGCCCATTTTGCCGAAATTCCAATGTTAAGAAATTTCATCTTATCTTTATATTTTTTTCTTTTATATTTGCAAGCATGATAACTAGATCCTATATCATTAAGTTAATGTAATTTAACGAACTAATTAGAGGAGTCTAATTAGAGGTCTAGGACTTTCACAAGTCACTTCCCAAACTCGGAATGCGATTCTTGAACATGACACTTACACATTAAACCGAAATTGATTAGAAATTCATCCAAACAATGCAACTACAATCAAAATGGATCAATGAGCTCAATTAACTAAAAATAAGATATATCAATGCTAAAGTAGCTAAGAATTGGGTTGGTAAAGACGGTATAAAACCGTCACATCAGTACCCTTGATATGTGAAGGTGCAAATGCTCGCGTGACTGCTCTATTTTTCTTGTTGGTAATGAGGGTGTGAACACGAAATTAATTTTTAAGGAGGGAAGAATGTAATAGCTCGTACTAGTTTAGTATGACTTTTGTTTTATTTATTGGTTATTAGTCTTAGTGTAAGTTGATGGAGACTTGGTGTTGGTCTGTTTCGAGGTGATATATGATTGATAAATAATTGATAAGTCATTGTGTTTGGGATATTAGGAGTTTGGTTAGAGGTCATAGAGTTGCCCTTGTTGTGTACGAATTTTGTCTTTTGCTATGTGTAGTTAGGTGCATTTTAGCTATTTTATATCGTATTTATATTCGTGGATATTGATGGGTAGTATGCATGGGTCATAGAAGATGATGTTGCGTGTGTCAAATGTGTTTTTATATGATGTTATGACATATGTTTAGCGTATGCATTGGTGATGTGTTGTTGTGACATATGTTACCATATGTGTTGTAGGTGGTGCCTTGTCTTGTATGTTCTTAGTTGGTAGGGGTGGTTGTGTAGAGGAGTATGAGTTGTGAACTTCGACGACGAAGTTCGTTCTTAAGGAGGGAAGAGTGTAACACTCTATATTTCTGTGTATAGGAGACTCGGCCGAGTAGGGCTTACTCGACCGAGTACATATATAGTACTAGGCCAAGTAGAGGCCACTCAACCGAGTGTATTTGTCTGATACATTAAGTGTTATTCTGATCTCGCTTACTCGCCCGAGTGACAGCGGCACTCGACCGAGTAAGTCATACTAGACCGAGTACATGTTGTACTCGACTGAGTACGACGGAAATCGTGGATTAGTCGAATGGATGATAAAAGTATATTAAAAGGAGCTGTTTTCATTAAATCAGTTTACCTTCTTCATTACGAAACCCTATTTCATAAATGCTTTATAATTCCTCAAGAAACCTTTCATCATCTCGTGCCAGATCCAACCTTTTGCTACGTTGATTGACTGCTTGGGTAAGTATCCTTGATTATGATTGATTGTATTGTATTTTTTATAAACCCTAATCGATTTGGGGGAAGGGGAAACAATGGTTACTATTGATTATGTTAATTGCATGTTTAGGGGAAGAAATTCATAAAAGTAGATCGTTGATATAATGATTGTGATTTACTCCTGATTGGCGAAAAGACAGGGTTTCCCTACTCAGTTTTACATTGCTAATTGATGTGATGAGACTATGTAATATTGTTATGAGATTGATGTGTTGGTCACTGTTGTGACATGATGGAGATTGGGGAGTTGCTGTCGATGTTACTATGGTTACTATGGTTTGGTGATCCTGTTGGGAGACAAGTCAAGCACCGAGTTCGCCCCCGTGGTTATCCCGCCATGTGGGGGATGTGCACATTAATATTTCGGGTTATCTTGCTGTGGCGAGATGGAAGTTCGACGCCTGTGGCTGCGATCCAGGGTCAATAGGTGGTTTTGGTAGAGCAGGGATGGTAACTTGTGTCTTCTGAGGTAACCGCTGCGGTGGCACTCCGGTTTCTCATCCCTTGTGCTTATCTTGTACGGTTGTCGGTATATGCGAATATGTAGATACCTAGAATCCACACCTTCCGCCAACCACCCAGTGATGATTGGGCCGCATGTTTGGTATGCGAAACGATTTATGATAGTTCATAATTTTTTCGTCAAGTAATAGCTCAAACACTTGTGTCTACCCCTTGGTCGTCATCTACATGCCAATATGGTTGTTTTTACAGTCATTAGAGTCATTTTGGAGTCCGGGTCAAAAACCGTTTCATTTTCTATAAACCGTCTTTTAAAACCACGCCAGAGCGCTCTAGGATATTCCGGATATTTTAATATTTCAAAGTAGGAAACTGCTTGGGAAATAACGCAGCGGGCGCTGCGCCTCATCCAAGAGTCGATGTTCCTGCTGCATCACTTCCCTTGCTCGTTTTGCCTGTTTGCGGGATATTTTCTAGATTTCTTTTCGTATTTGACTTATTCCAAAACTCTTCGATTTTCTCCCGATATAACGAGAGGTTCGTGCACACTTTCAAGGCACGCGAGTGTTCTGCCCCTTCTTTCTTCCTCTTAGCATTCTACACCTTGCTCTAAGCATTTTGACATCTACGTGCTTGATCAATCGAATGTTGGAGTAAGTGTCCTCCACAATAGTGCATTTATATAATAAATCTCATTTGGAATATACGTCGCATGATTAGTATATTTTGATATTCCACGTCATTTGATTAACGAAAATCGGTAACACTCAGCTGACTAGAGTTTGACGTTATTGTCGTATGACGACGGTGATCAACTGATCCCTTTAGGTCACACCTATAGGATGAGACCCAAATAGAATACTACTTATTTGTATACGATACAGTTTAATTAGAACATTACATATATTTGATATGTACGTTTAGTTACGAGAGTTATTTATTGGAAATTGAGTTAGGAACTCATTTCACTTAAGTTTATTAGTCAATTATACGATAACTGACTGAATAAATTTTACGTCTTATTTTAATACGATTAAATAAGATCTAATTTAATGATTAATAGTTAATTTATTAAATTAGTTGAGGTTATGCATATATTTTGAGGTAGAGGTAATTAGTTAATTATATTTACAAGTAGTTGTAAAATAAATTAACTGGGCATTATGTGACCCATTATATATTGATATAATGGTAAAATATCACTTAACAGTTAAGTATATACTATTTATTAATTTGAGTCATATAATTATTATATGATCAAATTAACACTTAATTATATAAGATAATTAAGCATATGATTATAAGTATTTGTGGGACAAATATCAAAAATCAAATTGGACTACATTTCACCATGTGGACCGAAATTGTAGTGGAAAAACAAATTGATGATTGTTCATTTCTTGTATCACACTACAACATATTGATTATGACATATTATGATATGAACATGATCATAAACAATCTTACACACTATCTATTTGGATGAGAATAAAAATAAGCAAAATAAAGCTCATTTTGGAGCTTGTGATCCGGCCATAGTGCCATAAATAGCACAATTGTTGCTCAATTTCATTCACTTCATTATTCATGCTTATTTCTTACTTATCTTTCTAACTCAACAACTCTCTAAAACTCACATGCAAACAAATTTTCATACCATATTACTAGTGTAGTAATACAATAATATTATTAGTAGAATGTCTTACTTATTATCTAGTTAATAATAAGTTAAGATTATTAGGTTTGATTCTTGGGTGCAACAACAAGGAGACCTTATACTTTGGAGGTTGCTTTATAGAGCATCATCCATTAATTTCATGCTCAAGAACAATAAGAAGGAGTTCGTCTTATCTTTTATTTTATACTTTTACATTTGCATGCATGATAACTAGATCCTAAATCATTAATTTAAGGTAATTTAATAAACTAATTAGAGGATTCTAAGTAGAGGTCTAAGACTTTCATGTGGTATCAGAGCTCAATTGTTACATGCATGTTAATTTTAAACATTAAAATCGAGTTATACGATAACTTGGGTAAAATTGAAAATTTGTGTTAAAACTTGGTTTGCACAAAATATTTGATTTGCATGCATACCGACTGACCTCATAATAGTTGTGGTCAAATTTAGTGATTTTAGGGATTGGTTTGCTATTTATTTTGATATTTGGCCTTTAAATCATGTTAATATGCACTTTTTATGTTAAAAGTTAACTAAAAATAGTTGCATATTGATTCTGGTCATAAAAATTTTACATTATCTCACATGCATTCTCTACATACTGTATGTGAAATGTCGTGACTTTTAATTAAGTTTTGCATGATTATTGATTTTTATGAGATAAAAGTCAATAAAGTGAGATTATTATCTTCATAAAATTGAAACGTCCTTTTCTGATCTTAAAATTTTTTGGTACATTTTATAATCTGATTTATATCATCTTGGTGAAATTTTGTAATTGTTTTCAATATTTTACTATATTTATTGGTTTTTATTTGATAAAACCGGTAAATTTAAAGCTATTTGTTCATAAAGTTAATTCAAAATTTTTGGGCAAATTTGTTTGGTTTTTAGAGTTCCTGGAAATGTTCCAGAATGTAAAAAAATTTTGGTTTCAATTTTTTAAGATGTTTATATTTTATTTTGGGTTTATTTATAAATGTTGTGATTAAACCTCTATATTTAGCAAATACGATCAATTCAAACTAATTAAATATAAAAAAAATTAGTGGGGACTAATTTTGAGTTCTAAATCAGTTTAGATAATTTTTTTGAGCTTAAAACAAATTTAAGTGTTGATTTTTGATATTTAATGGTTAAAAATCGATAAAATCTATAAAACCGAGCTAGAATGAGCATGATAAGTATTAAGGGTGATTTTGGCATACTTTTTACATCATTTTATTTATTTTATTATTGTTGAATGAATGAATGTCATTTTTTTAATTTTTAATGCAAGTTGTACCTAGTATGGCCTAGATTATTTTAATCGGTATTACCGGTAATGTAATGGAATACCGATTCGGTTGTAATTTTATTTGCGATCTCGTATCGCCGTTTATAATAATTTAATTTTATTTTCTAGATCAAATGTATAATAGGATTTTTATTTGTATCTTTTGTAATTAATTATTATGAAGACGGAGATTCCCGAAGTCGGTATTCCAAAAGACGGTGCCTTTTTGGAGCGTGTACCGTGAAGAGGCAAGGGGCCAAGGAGTTGGTTTCCGATTTTTAATCGTCTAGTTAATTAGATTAGCTAGGTGGCCATACTAAGATTTATTATTTGCTTGCTTTATATTTTCCGTTCATGCCAAAATCGCCGACATGCATTTTATTTCTCGATTGTCAATTCAACGTTATTCAAAATTCACCGACTTAGTTCAGTTATGGGGAATTGATAACTAAATTGAAAAAACCTCTCACATAACTTAAAAGAAATTGAGATTTACTCTTACCAATTGAAGCACCTATGAACCCCGTGTTCATTAGGGCTACCGCGCTCGTGGGTCAATTTTTACCTCGGGTAAGTAGGGTGATACGATCACAAACCAAAATTGGATTGGACTCAACGAGATAAGCGTTATCTTGGGACTAGGAGATGGATTTAGTTGAAATCCGTCAACCAAGAGTTATAAGGGTAGAATTAGTCAAGTATTGACTTACCATTTTTAGATAAAGGTAGCATACGATGACTATTTTTGTCTAAAGATGGGTCTTGGAATCACTTATATAATTTCGTGAGGGGTCATTATATAAATGCTAAACTTGTTAAAATTGTTTTACAAGTGAAATTATATATAAGCAATGAATGTTTATTTTCCGTTGATATTTATTTTATACGCGCAAATGACAAATATCTTATCCTTCTACAAACTTGTTAATCCGTTCAATCGTGGAAATAAGTTTCCATTAATTCATACGGTATCTTTTTTTATTGCAATTTAAATCTCCGTTTAAATCACCATAGCTAAAGAGAAAATTAATTTTCTCTTTTGATCCTCATATTCACCATTGCAAATGTCTCTTATGAAGAGTATATGAATAAGTCACACTTAGTCAAAAAGGTTTTGATTTTTAGTGACGTCTTCTCATAACAATGGTACATCAATCTTTTCGGTCCAACGAAAATATTTGTATTTTTGGTATGTTGTCATAATGCTCCTTATCGAGGCTTACCTCAAAAGAGGTCAAATCAGTTGGGACGATTAGGTTTCTCGATTTATTTAAAATCGTGAATTACCAAATACCGTAGTCACTTCATGAAAGGTTTATCCTTTTTGAAGGTAAAACCATGAATGAAATGAAGAATGGTCTTCATAATAATTCTAATCTACTTGTCTAAGTAGAGGTTCATAAAAGTGAGTGAGAGCTCTAAGAAAGATGTTTTATTCTTGATTGTTAAGAATATGACGAGGTTCAAGAGTAGGTTGGCACGATGTTGGCACAACGCGAGGGAAAAAAAGGCAAGACTATTTTGAATAGTAAAGTCAAAAACTAAGCAAGGTGTTGAACCCAACTTTTGATGATTTTATTATTGCAGTGTAGGACACTAGAAAAGAATATGTCCCATGTTTTTGGAGAAATAGAAATTGGGTGTACGACACCTTAAAGTACTTTCATCCACAATATCTATATGATCGACATTTATTTTGCTAAATGCAATTTTGGGTATTAGATACCCATTATGGTTTTCATCGATGTATTCAATGCATATAATAATGATTCGTGCGACGACTAGCCATGATTAAATGTCGACCTACAAGGGAAATATAACTATTGTAGTTTTATTTCTATAGATACATATAAAAGTTATAATGTGATCAATCCAGTTTTGGATTTAGAGGTATACTTTAATAAAAGTTATTATGTATATGACCTCTAAATAAAGAATATATATCCACTTTAGTGTACGACACAAGTGTTTCACTTTTGTGAATGGAACAAGCGTTGTATCTTTTTATGCCTATACTTGGTCAATCCATACCAATCAAAGGTAATTATATTCTTGACCTAAAAGTAGAAATTACTTGTCATATAGATTGTAAAAGGCTCAAAATTGATGACCCAGATCTAATCTTGATTTTGGACTGTGTAGCACATTAAAAGGCTAGTATTGACTAGTAACCCTAAAACATTTGATATTGAATCTTATGGTGTGTGCGAATCTTGTATTCAAGGCAAGATGATTCGTGCCCTTTTTATTGAAAAGGAAATCGAACTAGTAAGTAATTGGCCATATTACATAAGAATATGTGTGGTCCAATAACAAACACAACCAGAGATGGTAATGACTACTTCACTTTATTTACCGACGACTTAAGTAGATATTGTGTTTGATTCTACTTAATGAGGTATTAAGAGAAATATTTGAAAAGTTCAAAGAGCTTCAATGTGAAGTAGTTAACCACCAAGAGTATTAGATAGTGGATTTACGACCAAATCGTAACAAGAAATATGTAAGTATTGACTTTGATTTTCACCAAAAGTATTGTCAAATAGTTTCACGAGTTAACTTCTCTAACACACGTTATGAGATATGGGTGTTGTTTCATAGAGAAACAGAACCTTATACGATATGGTTTTGCCTTTGTCAAGTTAATCTGAGCCACTTGACTAACTTTGGGATTTTATTAATTTGTGTTCTATTTCTTTTCCCACCAAATCTAAGCACATTTAAAACAGTCGGATTTTATTTCATATACGATATGGATAAGTAGCGTACCTAATTTGTAAGTTATCCGTGTGAAACAAGTGCTCAATAATCCTACGTTAACCATGAGAACAAAGCATTTGTGGCTCGTGATGTTGTCTTTCAATAAAAATACGATTATTTCTTGATAAGACAGAGTGGGAGAAAATGTTTCAAGAGCCACAAACTGAGCACATGGTCCGGAAAAAGTTTCCTCATTGCTTGTTCAGTAGTTGTTTCTTCAGAACCTAAGAGGTCAGGTGGAATTTTATCACTCCTTTATAGTGATGAATTCTAATCTGTGACTTATAAAAGACTGTTTTTAGTCCCAACTTCTTGCTATGGCTTAGAGTTATGCGATTCGTGATGGACTTCATGCATGGTGGTCAGGTATGTGACCTGGTAAGTTTTACTTGAAGAAGTACGACCTCTTCAATGTAAATTGATTTTTAAGATCGAAATTTGCATGGATGAACATTAAAATGTTTTCAAAGATAAATTGGTAGGCAAAGAGTTTTGCACCAACCTTGATTCTTCGATCAATTCGAATATACTTAGCAATTACAGCATTTCATAATAGTATGATAACAATTGGATCTAAAGAACCACCTTCTTGAATACGAATCTAGAAGCAGAGGTAGAATATTTTATATCCACCCGTGGGTTCGTAGATCCTAATTATCCTAAGTTAATTTTCAAGCTTAAGAGGATGTCTTACGTAAGCACTGAAGAGTTGGAATTAGTGTGTCCATCATGTCATAAAATATTTCTCGACATCTGATCGGGCCTCTCGCAAGCCCAATACAAAGATAAATTACCCAGACTAGGCTAATAACAAATTAATGTAATTAGGGAAGTAGGGGTCGATCCTCAGGGAGATGGTGTTTCCTATGGAATGTGAATTGTCTCGGAATTGAGTTCTATCTAATGATTATCTGGGTTTTGAGATTTTTGATATCTAAACTAACGAATGGCATAAAAACAAAATAAAAACAAACTGAAATGAAAACGATAAAGCAATTGATAAATTAACAATAATGAGAAGCATCTAGGGAAATAGGTTCACACATGTAGATTGACATATTAATGAAATTGGATTTAGGATATGCAAATAATTCATTGAGCGTTCGTAAGAATGGTGTGTTCATTACAATCATAGATCAGATGGTCTAGCAGGCTTTTAGTGCGATTTACTAGGTCTTAATCTACCATGTCATGCTTTGTCTATTCAATTCCTGTATATCTACCTTGGAAAAGAATTCCATACTAGTCAAATAATTTTAGCTAAAAATCGTTAACTATCGTTACAATCCAAACATGCATAGACACAATGTTTTAAAGGCATAATTCCTTTCTCCAGTTAACATCTTTTAATCAATCTAACATGGCTACCCTACACCCTAGAAAGGATGACTACTCACTCATGATGATATCTATGTCTAAAATGATATTAACAATAAAAACTAGGATAGACATGTTTATTTGGTTTTGACTTTTTATATGGTGATAATAACGACGCTAATTGATAATCTAGGAAATGAAACAACGATTATAACGGTACTAAAATGAATCTAAGACAATGTGTAAAGCGAATAACAATCAAACGGAAAACAATAAGAACATTAAACAAGGGATAAAATAGAAATACCTATATGACGACAATGATAACAATAATAGAAAATCCTTGCACATAATAAACGATCCTTGAATTGCAACACTTGAACCACACAAAGGAGATTACAAGGATGAAATCCTTATTAATCTAAACTAAGGGACAGAAATAAACTAAGAACTAAAGACTAAAGAAGAAGAAAATGAGAGAAGGGAGGCTAGTTCCCCCTCCTCCTAATCTAAAGAGAAGTATATGAAGAGAAAAGAAGAGAAGTATATAGAGATGGATGATATGATATGAGGGCTAGAGCATCTATTTATAGTATTAGGGTTTCATGGAGAAGAGGTCGGGCATTAAACAAATAGGTCAAAAATAGGATGAAGGAGCTGCAATGCTCGAAGCAGCACACATACCCGATCGGGTACACACTTACCCGATCGGGTAAGTTGTCATCTAGAAGTATTTGACTAACTTTTCATCTTCCTTCACTTTCACTTGACTTCCTACATCCCCCTTGATTTCTACAATCGGGTTTGTTGATAGGGTTTGATGTAAAGCGATGAATTCTTCCGCCTAAATGATTGATCTTCCGACAACTACGAAACCGTCTTTGCTTCTTCTCTCTTTCGAATTAGTGAACCTTCTTGAAATGCCTTTCACTTGGTCAAGCTTTCTTCTTCGAGTCGTCGGGTTCTAGGCAAATGCTCGGAAATATAGAAAAAGGGCGTAGAAACGTCACTTTCCCTACAAAACATGTTAGAACATAGGAATTCGCCTAGAAGACGATATTAGCTCATAAAGTGGCTTATCAAAGCACAAATGACATACAAAACCGAGCTAAATCGGGGGTTAAAACCATACAAATATTCACTTATCAAACTCCCCCAAGCTAAACCTTTCCTCGTCGTCAAGCAAACATAACAAACAATACCAGGACAAGGTCGCAAGCATTGGCTACTACACCATCAAGAAACAAATCTCAACTTAAAACTTCGAAAACATAATGAATCATAACCCAAAAAAAACGTGGGCAAGAATGATACATAACATGACTGAGATTTACATAACGGCGTAGCACAAAGAATTTCACTATAGATTTTCGGCTCTTGCATGATCTTTTGACAAATGGACTCTCACGGTACACTCGAACACTCATTGCATGTAAAAGGTGATTTCTTTATGTGTAAATGTTTTTGATACACTCACCTATCTACGACTCATGATAATGTGTCCGCAGTCTAATATGGTAAACAATTCAAAACACAAGTCAAAGATCACAATGCACATAGAAAAGAAGCCGAAAATAAGAAGAAGGCTTTGGGAAATGGGTGAAAGGTGGACAAATAGTTATGGTCATGTGAAGGTTATAATGAGCTAGCAACTGACCAATGATAAATGGATACTCAATCCAAACTTTCGATCAAATTCCCAGAAGACGAAAAACGAAGCCAGAAGTAACAGATTGGCTTATTACACACGAAACACAAGGGTAAACTCCTTCTGAATATTGACTTGACATTTCTTAGGAGATACTCACAACTTCTTCTTTTATTTCTTTTTTTTTTCTTTTTCAATTTTCCGATTTTTTCATTTTTTCTATTTCTTTCTTTTCTTTTCTTTTCTTTTGAACATCACTTCTTGAATATTTTTCGTTCTCCAAATTCACTTTGACAGATAAGAACAAATCTTCTCAAAAGAGCACCCATACACCATAGTCTAGCTACTAGCTCAAAAGGTAGGCAGTTTTTATATGTAGCTATTATTTTTGTGAAGCATTTGTATGAAGGGGCTTATTTGAGGTGTAATTCAAAGTGAAAAAGGCTTCAAATCTTAGTGAATCATGAATGCAATGCTTATAGAAAAGAAATGAGAACCATACTTATGCGTTTTGACATGACACACATCACAAGGAGAACTACACACACCTAGATGAGACTGGTTATAGATGTACCAGTCTAAGGAGGTTCTACCTTACAATATATGTAACTTGCCAAATGTCAAGATCAAGCGTACTCATATAGAGATTCATACCATGCCTACTGTGTACAAGACTTCCCCATGTATGCACAATTCAATAAATATTGAACCATTATCTTTTGAAAGCTCTAAGTTTGGGAAATGTAACATGATAGCATAGTAAACAAGCAAGCAAAGCATGAAAAGCATTCAATTGTGTTCAGAAATTTTTAAAATTTTCTCAAAAATCTTCTCTTTCTTTTATTCAAAATTTGAAAAATGATAAACTAAAATGCAAAATGGGAAAATGCAATCCCTCCCCCAAGCTAAACATCACATTGTCCTCAATGTGAGCACAAAGACAAAATATGCAATGAGATGCTTAATGGGAAAAGGGAAAATGAAAGAAGAGTGAAGCTTACTAGTCAGCGCGGACTCCCCCAAGCTAGTCTTTTGGACTTGACAAGGAAGGTCTTTATGAATTCTTCAAAAACTCTTTCATCTGCAAAATAAATCCTAACAATGAAAATGGGAAATACAAAATTAAAAATGCAAAAAGAAAAGGAACACAGGTTGCCTCCCGAGAAGCGCAATTTAAAGTCTTGCTAGACTCCACTTCTTTCTTTGAAATCATCCTTTATCTTTAAGTTCACTATCATCCAAGCTTGTCATCATAGCC
>JAIUZE010074746.1:0-31677 GCA_022085475.1 Heliosperma pusillum | reverse complement strand
TAAATGTTTTTGATACACTCACCTATCTACGACTCATGATAATGTGTCCGCAGTCTAATATGGTAAACAATTCAAAACACAAGTCAAAGATCACAATGCACATAGAAAAGAAGCCGAAAAATAAGAAGAAGGCTTTGGGAAATGGGTGAAAGGTGGACAAATAGTTATGGTCATGTGAAGGTTATAATGAGCTAGCAACTGACCAATGATAAATGAATACTCAATCCAAACTTTCGATCAATTTCCCAGAAGACGAATAACGAAGCCAGGATGAACGGATTGGCTTATTACACACGAAACACAAGGGTAAACTCCTTCTGAATATTGACTTGACATTTCTTAGGAGATACTCACAACTTCTTCTTTTATTTCTTTTTTTTTTCTTTTTCAATTTTTCAATTTTCCGATTTTTTCAATTTTTCAATTTCTTTCTTTTCTTTTCTTTTCTTTTGAACATCACTTCTTGAATGTTTTTCGTTCTCCAAATTCACTTTGTCATTAAGGAACAAAATCTTCTCAAAAGAGCACCCATACACCATAGTCTAGCTACTAGCTCAAAAGGTAGGCAGTTTTTATATGTAGCTATTATTTTGTGAAGCATTTGTATGAAGGGGCTAATTTTGAGGTGTAATTCAAAGTGAAAAAGGCTTCAAATCTTAGTGAATCATGAATGCAATGCTTATAAGAATGAAATGAGAACCATACTTATACGTTTTGACATGACACACATCACAAGGAGAACTACACACACCTAGATGAGACTGGGTATAGATGTACCAGCCTAAGGAGGTTCTACCTTACAATATATGTAACTTGCCAAATGTCAAGATCAAGCGTACTCATCTATAGATTCATTCCATGCCTACTGTGTACAAGACTTCCCCATGTATGCACAATTCAATGAAAATTGAATCATTATCTTTTGAAAGCTCTAAGTTTGGGAAATGTAACATAATAGCATAGTAAACAAGCAAGCAAAGCATGAAAAACATCCAATTGTGTTCAGAAATTTTTAAAATTTTCTCAAAAATCTTCTCTTTCTTTCAAAATTAAAATGCAAAAAGGGAAAATGCAATCCCTCCCCCAAGCTAAACATCACATTGTCCTCAATGTGAGCACAAAGACAAAATATGCAATGAGATGCTTAATGGGAAAAGGGAAAATGAAAGAAGAGTGAAGCTTACTAGTCAGCGCGGACTCCCCCAAGCTAGTCTTTTGGACTTGACAAGGAAGGTCTTTATGAATTCTTCAAAAACTCTTTCATCTGCAAAATAAATCCTAACAATGAAAATGGGAAATACAAAATTAAAAATGCAAAAAGAAAAGGAACACAGGTTGCCTCCCGAGAAGCGCAATTTAAAGTCTTGCTAGACTCCACTTCTTTCTTTGAAATCATCCTTTATCTTTAAGTTCACTATCATCCAAGCTTGTCATCATAGCCTGCTTTACATTCTCCATCCATGCTAAGCTTTTCCGGGAATAGCCCCTTCTAGCACTTTTAGCAGTAGTGCTTTTAGTATGATCACCTGCAAGAGTATCAACACTAACCTGTGCCTCCACCGGATCCGTCAGTAAGGATCAAGGCATAGAAGAAACAACAGAAGATTTATCAATATCAAGCACATAACAAGGTTCTTCTAGCACAGGACTCCTAACGGTGGAGTTTTTACTAAAGGTCACCTTGTCATCTCCTATCTCTAATGTTAACTCCTCATTCTTGACATCAAAGACTGCACCAGTGGTGTGCAAAAAGGGTCTTCCCAAAATGATTGGGTTTTGAGAGTCCTCGGCCATGTCAAGTACTACAAAGTCAACGGGAATGAAAAACTTACCAACTTTGACGGGCACATCTTCTAAAACACCCATAGGTTGTTTTAGAGAAAGGTCCGCCATTTGCAAAGTAATATTAGTGCATTTCAAAGCACCCATGTTAAGTTTTTCAAACATAGAAAAGGGCATGACACTTACACTAGCACCCAGGTCGCAAAGGGCCTTATCAATGGTATATGTGCCTATAGTGCAAGGGATGGAATAACTACCAGGGTCCTTAAGTTTTGGTGGAGACTTATTTTGCAAGAGTGCACTACACTCTTCAGTGAAAGCTATGGTCTTAGTCTCATTGAAGGATCTCTTCTTTTTGAGGACTTCCTTCATAAACTTGGAATAAGAAGGAACTTGGGAAATCAACTCAATGAAAGGGATTGTTACATTTAAGTTCTTGACGACATCAAGGAATTTACCATACTGTGCCTCCTCCTTGTGCTTGGCTAATCTTTCGGGAAATGGGACCTAGATCTCAATAGGAATCTCGGGCTCTTTCCCTTTTGACATGGGCACCTCATTCTCAACATCAACAACCACGGGCTCATCATTATGCTTACCACTTCTCGAGGAAATGGCATTTATAGTTTTGTGAGGTTGGTAACATTGTGAAGGCAGCTGCCCTTGCTCTTGGTAGGTATTAGAAGAGGCATAGTGGGAAATTTTTGCTTCCAACAATTTGATGGCGGCATCCTTAGCTTGATCGCTCTCTTGGAATTGAGCTATCATGGTGGCTTGCCTTTGAGCCAATTGCAGAATCATGGCTTCAATTTTACTTACACCATTGTCACTCTGTTGAGATGTAAAGGATTGAATTTGTTCTAGCTTTTGTGTGGGAAGGGCTACTTGAGCTTGTAAAAGCGTTAAAGTGGGGTCCTCTTGCCTAGATTTCGATGGTATGGAGCGGGAATTTCTATATTGAGAATCGTGAATTGACATGGATTCAATGGTAGTGTGGGCATTTTCAACATTGATTTGATCAAATCTTCCATTGTTAGTAGAATCCAGGATTCGACGGGACTCTATATAACACCCATTATAGAATGTGATGGCAAGGAACCATGAATCTAACCCATGATGAGGACACTCTCTTTGTAAGTCCTTGTACCTCTCCCAAGCTTCATATAGGCTCTCATCATCTCCTTGTTGGAAACCAGTGATTTGACTTCTCAACAAAGCGGTCTTCTCTGGAGGGAAGTACTTTTGGTAGAAGGCAAGAGCTAAGCTCTCCCAATCGGTGATACCTAAAGTAACCTTATCAAGGCTATGAATCCACAACTTTGCCTTACCCTTCAAAGAAAATGAGAAGAGCATCTCTCTAATTTGCTCTTGGGTGACTCCATTTTGTCTAATAGTGGAGCAATAGTCACAGAACTTTTGGATGTGAAGGTTGGGATCTTCTGTGGCATTGCCACTAAATTGGCTTCTTTCTATAAGGTTAATGAAGGATGGTTTGATTTCAAAGTTTTCGGCTGTTATTTGGGGTGTAGCAATACCCCTTGGAAGTGTTTCTGCGGTGGGTTTGGAATGGTCTGAAAGTCGAACCATTTCCTAATGTGAAGGTGAAGATGGAATGAAGATTGAGTGGTTTTTGTGAATGGAGGTGAGAATGGATCTTCTTCTCCTTCAAGATTAGATAGATTATCCGAGTATTTCTCACGAATACGATCTAAACTTGAAATATCAGAAGCTTTTGAAATTTCGTTGAATAGCTTTAGATTCCTACGCAGAGTTCTTTCTAGTTCGGGGTTTAAAAAGATAGAGGTCCCTAGTCTAGAAGATATGGGCATAAGATTGAAAAGCTAAGATGAAAAATCAAGAGAGGTCTAAAGGAATTTGATCGGGCTTGTCGCAAGCCCAATACAAAGATAAATTACCCAGACTAGGCTAATAACAAATTAATGTAATTAGGGAAGTAGGGGTCGATCCTCAGGGAGATGGTGTTTCCTATGGAATGTGAATTGTCTCGCAATTGAGTTCTATCTAATGATTATCTGGGTTTTGAGATTTTTGATATCTAAACTAACGAATGGCATAAAAAAAAATAAAAACAAACTGAATTGAAAACGATAAAGCAATTGATAAATTAACAATAATGAGAAGCATCTAGGGAAATAGGTTCACACATGTAGATTGACATATTAATGAAATTGGATTTAGGATATGCAAATAATTCATTGAGTATTCGTAAGAATGGTGTGTTCATTACAATCATAGATCAGATGGTCTAGCAGGCTTTTAGTGCGATTTACTAGGTCTTAATCTACCATGTCATGCTTTGTCTATTCAATTCCTGTATATCTACCTTGGAAAAGAATTCCATACTAGTCAAATGATTTTAACTAAAAATCGTTAACTATCGTTACAATCCAAACATGCATAGACACAATGTTTTAAAGGCACAATTCCTTTATCCAAATAACATCTTTTAATCAATCTAACATGGCTACCCTACACCCTAGAAAGGATGACTACTCACTCATGATGATATCTATGACTAAAATGATATTAACAATGAAAACTAGGATAGACATGTTTATTTGGTTTTGACTTTTTATATGGTGATAATAACGACGCTAATTGATAATCTAGGAAATGAAACAACGATTATAACGGTACTAAAATGAATCTAAGACAATGTGTAAAGCGAATAAAAATAAAATGGAAAACAATAAGAACATTAAACAAGGGATAAAATAGAAATACCTATATGACGACAATGATAACAATAATAGAAAATCCTTGCACATAATAAACGATCCTTGAATTGCAACACTTGAACCACACAAAGGAGATTACACCAATGAAATCCTTATTAATCTAAACTAAGGGACAGAAATAAACTAATAACTAAAGACTAAAGAAGAAGAAAATGAGAGAAGGGAGGCTAGTTCCCCCTCCTCCTAATCTAAAGAGAAGTATATGAAGAGAAAAGAAGAGAAGTATATAGAGATCGATGATATGATATGAGGGCTAGAGCATCTATTTATAGTATTAGGGTTTCGTGGAGAAGAGGTCGGGCATTAAACACATAGGTCAAAAATAGGATGAAGGAGCCGCAATGCTCGAAGCAGCACACATACCCGATCGGGTACACACTTACCCGATTGGGTAAGTTGTCATCTAGAAGTATTTGACTAACGTTTCATCTTCCTTCACTTTGACTTGACTTCCAACATCCCCCTTGACTTCTACAATCGGGTTTGTTGATAGGGTTTGATGTAAAGCGATGAATTCTTCCGCCTAAATGATTGATCTTCCGACAACTACGAAACCGTCTTTGCTTCTTCTCTCTTTCGAACTAGTGAACCTTCTTGAAATGCCTTTCACTTGGTCAAGCTTTCTTCTTCGAGTCGTTGGGTTCTAGGCAAATGCTCGGGAATATAGAAAAAGGGCGTAGAAACGTCACTTTCCCTACAAAACATGTTAGAACATAGGAATTCGCCTAGAAGACGATATTAGCTCATAAAGTGGCTTATCAAAGCACAAATGACATACAAAACCGAGCTAAATCGGGGGTTAAAACCATACAAATATTCACTTATCAACATCTCGAGGAATTATGTTGATACCTGAAGTTTAGTGGGAGTAATGTGGTTTTCATCAGTCTTATACGTGGAGACATATTGCTCATTTTAGATGATGGAAGATTTTCGAGAAGTAGAATACATCTTTTAGATATCTGGATTTATGGAGATAAATCTTAAAGGATATTAGCGTTGAGTCAAAATTCTTATATTGATAAGATCGTTGACTAGTTCAAGGAAGTTGAACACATGATAACAGTATCCTTTTGCTTCCGCTGCGGGATCAATTATATACATTGTGATGTATACTCAATCCGACATTTCGCATGCTTTGAGCATGACGAATCATTTGCAGGCAAATCCAAGTGAGAGTCAGTTTATAGCCATAAAGAACATCCTTAGTACTTGCGAAGGACTAAAGATATGTTCCATGTGTTTGGAGTTTACAGTTAGTCGTGTGTAATGGGTTACACAGATTTCAGTTTCCAAACTGATCAAAGTAATTTGAAATCAAAAATTGGCTGTGTTTTATAGAAGATTTATCTGTTGGAAGAGTACCAAGCAAAAACGACTATTGGAAAGTTTCCAAATAGGAGTGACATTTCCAAATACAAATGTCATGTATCCGCTGGAAGTGTTCCAGAGATTTTATCATTGCGGATTTCACAACGGAAATGAAGTACATTGCATCATTTGATGATGCATATGAAAGTAGCTTGGATTCGACAGTATTGGAGGGACTAGAAGTAGTTCATATAGTTGTATATCCTATCCCGTGATACTGGTAAAACAGTGGGAGCTACCTTTAGGCCAAGAGTCCTAAGTGTGGATTTAAACCTAGACACGTACTCAGATAGTTTTGTGTAATATGAGATTACGTAGACAAAGAGACACAGCAATCAGAAAGATGGGAAAGATGCAAGTATTGCTAATCTAATAGCTATGCTTTTGCAAAGCTGAACATGATAGTCATGTCATTTCAATGGGGATTGAAATATATACCTGAACTGCTAAAGATTATGAGATATGAAATTATTGATAGCATATCAATTTTTCCAGATATTTGATAATAGCATTCATTCTTAGAGTTTCATTTAAAACTCCCTTATTTAGTTTGACTAAATTTTAATACTTTGTTTATCCGAATTGATTGAAAGAAAGGTTGAACCCAATTCAAGTGAACATGATGAACTTAGTGTTTTGTCCCTAGTCATTCATTTGAGGTGACGTCTCGAAGTGACTAGATTGTAAGTCGATCGATGGTTGGTTCAGCACCATGGGGTCATGGAGATGACTGGTCATTTACATAGACAGACTGTTGAGACACTCTGTCGGGCAGTGACCATAATAGAGTCCCTTATCAAAATTGTTGAAGCCTGGTCGTGGCGGGGATTTATATTTTATTCTTATGAGTCGATTCTTTAGACTGGCGACCATTTACCTGAGTCGGTGTAGTTTCCGATTGACTTTGGTTTTTGTCGTAGGTTGTGCCGTGAAAGGAGGCCGATGGGCATCTTCTAGGTCATGGTGATCTGAATTATACAGTGTAAGTTGGGTCAACATGAATTGTCCACCCACGTTTGGTATTAACATCTTTGGGCCACTCGAGGAGTAGTAACTAGAAATGCGTGGCCGCGCTCGGAAGAGATCTCTGGTAGATTTTCCTGTCATACAGTTACTCTCCCAAATCGAGAAAACCACTCTATTTATAATTTTCAATCGCAAGTGCAACCTGTAAGACACCTTACGACGAGTGGGAGGATGTGACACAAAATAGACAAGAGAATCGGTAGCACACAACGTGTCGAGACAAGTGGGAGATATTGTAGGAGGAGGAGTCTTCCGCAATAGTGTTGCTGCAATGCACAACTTGTATCGGACAAGTGGGAGATTGTTGGAGTAAGTGTCCTCCACAATAGTGCATTTATCTAATAAATCTCATTTGGAATATACGTGGCATGATTAGTATATTTTGATACTCCACGTCAGTTGATTAACGTAAATCGGTAACGCTTAGCTGACTAGAGTTTGACGTTATTGTCGTATGACGATGGTGATCAATTGATCCCTTTAGGTCACGCCAATAGGATGAGACCCAAATAGAATACTAGTTATTTGTATACGATACAGTTTAATTAGAACATTACATATATTTGATATGTACGTTCAGTTACGAGAGTTATTTATAGGAAATTGAGTTAGGAACTCATTTCACTTAAGTTTATTAGTAAATTATACGATAACTGACTGAATAAATTTTACGTCTTATTTTAATACGATTAAATAAGATTTAATTTAGTGATTAATAGTTAATTCATTAAATTAGTTGAGGTTATGAATATATTTTGAGGTAGAGGTAATTAGTTAATTATATTTACAAGGAGTTGTAAAATAAATTAACTGGGCATTGATGGACCCATTATATTTTGATATAATGGTAAAATATTACTTAAAAGTTAAGTATACATTATTTATTAATTTGAGTCATATAATTGTTATATGATCAAAGTAACACTTAATTATATAAGATAATTAAGCATATGATTACTAGTATTTGTGGGACAAATGTCAAAAATCAAAATGCACTACATTTCACCATTTGGACCGAAATTGTAGTGGAAAAACACAATGATGATTGTTCATTTCTTGTATCACACTACAACATATTGATTATGTCATATTATGACATGAACATGATCATAAACAATCCTACACACTACTTATTTGCATGAGAATAAAAATAAGCAAAATAAAGCTCATATTGGAGCTTGTGATCCGGCCAGAGTGCCATAAATAGAACAATTGTTGTTCAATTTCATTCATTTCGTTATTCATGCTTATTTATTACTTCTCTTTATAACTCAACTACTCTTTAAAACTCACATGCAAACTAATATTCATACCATATTACTAGTGTAGTAATACAATAATATTAGTAGTATAATGTCTTACTTATTATCTAGTTAATAATCAGTTAAGCTTATTTGGGTTGATTCTTGGGTGCAACAAGAAGGAGACCTTCTACTTTGGAGGTTTTTTAATGGAGGATCATCCATTAATTTCATGCTCAAGAACAATAAGAAGGAGTTCTTATTGTGCCCATATTGAACCGAAAATTCCCAAGTAAGAATATTTTCGTTTAATCTTTTATTTTATGCTTTTACATTTGTATGCATGATAACTAGATCCTAAATCGATCATTAAGTTAAGATAATTTAATGAACTAATTAGAGTAGTATAATTAGAGGTCTAAGACTTTCATCGACCACATAAGCTCATACCCTTCTGGGTACCCGTCACGTTTTGCATAGACCTACCAATTTGACCAACTACACTTAATCAATTTAACTAATCAACTTTCGATTCTCTTACGAGGGAACTGTCTTTCCATTCGAGTCGCGCTATCGCTAAAACGTAACTTAGTTAATCTGGTTTCGTCAACATGTAAGTCTGAGGGTGTTTAATCACGTCTTTTGTATTTTATTTTATATTTAGCCTTATGTTAGAATCATGTCGGATTTACGTCACACCTTTTCAAAAAAATTTATAAGTTTTATTTAAATAACCTTTTTTTATAGTTCGTCTTAGATCCCTAATAGTCAATATTAGTGGGTTTTTGTCGTCTTTTAGATTCATCCATATCTAATCTCTAGATTCGTCTTTGATATGTTTAGTATAATTAATCTGTTAAATCATCTTCAATTTGACATGTAGATCAATAATAAACCGTAAATACACAAACGAATACTAACTGATTGTGATTTTGGCTTCACAGCCAGAACCCAACTTGACGAGGCTAATTTCACGTGTCGTTAAATCCGCTAATTAGCTACGGTCAAATAACAAATTTATATCTCCTAAACAAACACAAACTATCTTAAATAACGGTAGTAAATGGTAAGAATAGGGTCGAACCCAAGAGAAGGCGGGATTAACTAAATTAATCTAATCTAGACTCTTGCTAAAAGCCAATTAACAAAACTAATTACTAATTAATTACTCTAATCACAAATTAAGACACTAATTAAGACAAAAGCTTATATTAATTACAAACTATGATACTAACAATGACAAAAACATGTAGGATAACATATAGGGAGAAGGTTTGATTGGAAAAATTCATTAACAAGTCTAAAATAACCAACAAATACTAAAGATTCAAATATTCAAATATAGAGAAACAACTTAGTGTAATTTTCTCAAGTTCCCAACAATTAGCAAAGTAAAGACTCTTCCTTTCCTCTCTTCTATAATTATCTAATACAAGTTTCTAAGAAATTAGTCAACATGGATTAATTCAACCATGGAAAACCCTTTACAACCCAATTTACACCCATTAAAACATGAGCCCAAATAAAAGATGCAAGCTTTATGAAAAAAAACCAAAGAAACAAGCTAGAATCATGTAATAAAATATTAAACCATGTTCTAATCACACAATAAACCAAATTCCACTCAAAAGATTCCAACTTTAAACCCAAGTTACAATCTTTCAAGGTTGCTTCAACAATATCAAGACAAATTAACCAAATTTATCTAGACAAAGCAATAATTAAACAAACACTTACTAAGATGGTTAGTCTCAACAATAATTCATTCAAGAATGGAAAATAAACATGAGAAAATGGTATTAAATAAAGAAGAAGAGGTTCAAGAGTCTTACAATGCTAAAAGAGAAAAACTTGTTCCAATTACACTAAGAAATGGAAGATTAGCTACCCATAATTCAAGAATTACAACCCAAAATAATGAAGTTTAACTCAAGTTACAAGCCAAAATGAAGAACCAAAAATTGAGAGAATTCTAATGTGTTTGGTTGAGGAATGTTGTGGAAATGCATGGTCTCCCTCTCTCTCTACAATCTGGCTCTTTTATACCCTTGGCTCGAAAACCTAGGTCCTTCGAGAAATGGGCCTCAAAATGACAAGACGGGAAATGAAGAAACACCTGTCCCAGACCAGGACGCTGGCAGCGCCCACGGACCCCGGCAGCGTCGTGGGACGCCGGCAGCGTCGTGGGACGCCGGCAGCGTCGTGGGACGCCGGCAGCGTCGTGGGACGCCGGCAGCGTCGTATGACGCCGGCAGCGTTTGACACTGCCAGTTTTTACAATTGGTTGCCCGCCTTGACTTTCGTTCACCCCTTTGAATGCTAGTCTCGCCTTGACTTCCATTGACCCTTTGGACTTGCTTTTCTTGCATTGATAATTTGCTCCTAGCCCATTCCAATTGTCGGGTTTGGTCTCCGGTCTCAGGTTTGACTTTGACTTTTGTTGACTTCCGGGCTTGACTCTAAAATTTGACTTAAAAATACCAAATAACAAAATAATTACAAGGACTAAGGTGAGCATAAAATGATGCTAACGACCCGTAACAAGTACATTAAATGAACCTAATAAACACTACTAAACACGACACATTTTGGTGTTGTCAAATATCCCCACACTTGGACTTTTACTCGTCCCGAGTAAAACTCGAGATTTGCAAGACAACCACGAGTCCAAACACATCATGTGAAGGTAATGACCTCTCTTCCCTCACCACTACCTTCTTATACCTCCCACAAAACACAATCACTTATTAAAATAAAATGACTCAAAGTTGTTGTGACACACTCTTCCCTTACCACTTCTACTTATAACTCCCTCAATACAAGACTCGACACACCACCAACTCCGACTCATCCACACACATCCTCCCTCCTTATACTCCGAGATGGTAATGGTCACTCTCACCTTATCCCAAGGTAGAAGCAAAGTGATCGACAAGAGCTCCTATCAATCTCACAACTACTTATATCGCCCCCTTATCACTCCACCAATGTAAAGCATGGTTACTTGGTTGGCCCAAAACTACACAAATTGCACAACCAAGCAACCCACAAAAAAAATCCACCGATTTGGAATCAATATTATGTGACTCAAAGAAAAATAAAAATAAATCCTAAGCTAGCCTCCTTCCAAATTCCTACTAATTTCTCCCTTCCTTTCCCTCCAAAAATCCTCTTCATCGGAAGTATTTTGCTCAAATTTTTTTTCTTTTTCTTTTTCCAATTTTTTTTCTTGAAAATCCCTCATTTTGCCTAAGGTGCCCTTTCGGGTTTTCACCTTAGATTTTCCTTTCCTCTCATTGGTGGCTCGCAACTCGATTTTTCATTTTGCCCGGAATGCCCTTTCGGGTTTTCATTCTGTGCTCGGCCACCTTCCCAATTTTTGTCTAGGTGCCCACCTTTGTGGGTTTTCACTTGGCCGGGATTTTCAATTTTTTTTCAAAATAAACGGTAAAGAACGCATCAAAATACAACAAAGTATATACAATCCTCTCCCCCACACTTAGATTATACAATGTCCTCATTGTAGGGGAAAAGGTGGGATGCTTCATCAATTTTTAAAATGAGAAGAACTCGAGGCACCTCCTCGGTTTCTCCTCCGCCATTTGTGGATTGAGCCTCCTTTGGGGTTGTCGGACCGGTTTGGCATCCACTTCAAGTCTTATCTTGTGCATGCGAGTCACCGGGCTTATTCCCTTGAGGTCCGCTATGCTCCACCCAAATGTATCTCTATGTTTGTGAAGCAATGCTACCAATTTGCTCTCTTGTTCCTCGTTCAGTGTGCTTGAGATGATAAGAGGTAGGGTGTGATTGTCCCCTAAGAAGATATATTTTAGATGACTTGGAAGAGTTTTCAACTCGACCTTCGAGGGCTTCACAATTGAGGGAAAGGGCTTGTAGAGGGGTACGCTCAAAGCAAAGAGCTCGGATAGGCTCTCCAGACCAGGACGCTGCCAACGCTAGGGGACGCTGGCGGCGTTGTAAGACGCTGGCGGCGTCGTGGGGCGCTGCCAGCGTGTTCTACTGGAGTCCCCTGTTTTCAGCACCTCGATGGTGTTGAGTTCTTCATAACTCTCTGGTGGCTCTTCTTTCTCCAAGTTGTTGAGATGTTCTTGCACATCAACCGACAACAAAAAAACGCAAATCCTCTTCTTCCACATTGTTAGTTAGGGCCGCCTCAAGTGGGTCCCTATCACATACCTTGTACATTTGAGGTACCAAAGGCACGAAAATATCTAAGAAAAAACAAGATTGAACATCACTAGGGTGTCTCATAGAGTCATAGATATTATAGGTCAATCTCTTTCCCTCGAACTCCACTGTCAAACATCCATTTGACACATCAATCTTGGTCTTAGAGGTTTTCATGAATGGCCTACTAAGGAGAAGGGGAGTGGCACTTGAACTAGACTCCATGTCTAAAACATAGAAGTCCACCGGGAAGACAAGGTTATCTACCTCTACTAGTACATCCTCTATTAAGCCTTTGGGATAGACACTAGACCTCTCGGCTAATTGAATAACCACCCCGGTCTTAGATAAAGGTCCTAAGCCTAGGGTCTCATAGATGGATATAGGCATGACGTTAATAGAGGCTCCAAGGTCTAACATGGCACGTTTGAAAATTTGCCCTCCAATGGTGAAAGGGATGGTGAACATGCCCGGGTCTCCACATTTGTTTGGTAAGTTTTGCTTGAAAATTGCCGAAACATGCTCACTCACCCTAACCCTATGGGTTCCTTTCTTAGGCTATTTCTTAGGTGTACAAAGTTCTTTCAAGAACTTTGCATACCTAGGGACACTATTTAACAACTTAAGAAGAGGAATGTTTACCTCACACTTCCGGAAAGTTTCATACAAGTCGTTCTCCTTGTCATACTTCCTTGTGCTTATCAAAGCACTAGGAAATGGGGCTTTCGGTATGTATTCCTCTACCACATCATCATCAATAATGTCTTTACCCCTCTTTGAAGTGTCTCCCTTGGGGTCCTTGCTTGTGGATGTCCCTTTCCTATTCCTTGATAGCTCTCTATGACCAATTACTAACTCTCCTTGGTCTTCAATTTCCAAGGTCTCCATATCAAGGTTCTTCATCTTCTCCTTACCTTTTCTAAGGGGGGGTACCTCCAACTCTTTGCCTCCCCTTAAGGTCATGGCACTAGCATTCTCCCTAGGTGGTGGGATGGTTTGAGATGGGAATATTGCGGAGCTTGAGGCCGGAGATTTTGACATATTGGAAGCTATTTGCGATAGTTGGATTTCCAAGTTGCTTACCCTAAGGTTTTTTGCCTCCCTATCCTTCCTTGCCTCTTCTCTATCTCTCCTTGCCTCCTCCCTATCTTTCTCTTGATTGGCAAGGAGTGTTTGCAAAATATCACTCAAGTTCCCTTTAGAAGAAGAATTTCCTTGAATGGGGCCTTGGTTCGATTGTCTTTGAGCATTGTTTTGAGATTGGGAGTTGCTTGGGAAATTTGAATTGTCAGGCCTTTGATTGTTGTAAATTCTTTGTGGGTTTTGTTGGAAATTGGAGTTCCAGTTTTGGGTGGGATTTGGGGCTCTCAAATGATTGAATTGACCGTTTTCAAAGCTTTTTGACTTATCCCCTCCCCACCCCAAAAGGTCGCGGTTCCCCGCTTGGTTGTACACTCCCCCTCCACTTGGGTTCCTTGAATTATAATTGCCATAGCCCATAGCATTAACACTTTTCATAGTTGCTCCTTGTTCAATCATGATATAGCATGTGTTGGTGGCATGGTCACCCCCACAATATGAGCATTCGATTGGTTTGGGGTGTTGAGAGAATGAGTTACCTTTGTCATCAACCATGTTTGACATCATACTTTTAAGTTCACCCATTTCTTCCATGATCTTGTGGTTTTGAGATGCATAAGGATCTTCCATGGAGGATACATTCCTAGAGCTTCCTCCCCTTTCACTCTTTCTTCCATAGCTTCTTGTGTTCATTGCCAATTTTTCGATAATATTGTTGGCCTCGGCCACATTAAGGGTGTCAATTCCACCTCCGGTGGCGGCAATGATCATTCTTTGGTCATTTTGGCACAACCCCTCATTGAAAGCCGTTAACAAATCATCTCCCGGCATGCTATGGTATGGGCATCTTGCCACGAGACACTTGAAACGCTCCCAATAATCATAAAGGGTCTCTCCCATTTCTTGTTCAATAGTAGTGATAAGCTTCTTGGAGTGATTGTGTCTTGAATCCGGATAATACTTTTCAAGAAACCTTTTCTTCAAGCCCACCCACGTGGTAATGGAGTGAGCTGGGAGGCAAAAGAGCCATTCTTTCGCGGCATCTTGAAGAGAAAAAGGAAATGCCCTTAACTTGAATTGATCCTCGGTCACCCCTTGTGGAATAGCACCTTGGCAAATCATATGAAACTCGGCCAAGTGTCTATTAGGGTCGTTCCCCACCATGCCATGGAATTTAGGTAAGTTGTGGACGAAGAAACCCTTGAGCTCAAAGTTCACATCCCCCATGGGAGGATATGCAATACAAAGGGGTTGCTCCTCATAGTTCGTTACCCGAATCTCACCGATTGTCCTATTATCCTCCGCCATATTAGGTGGGTAAAGGACGTTTAATGGAGATGATATCCTAGGTGGTGACTCAAACTCTTCTTCCGGTTATTCTTGAAAAATATTATTTTCCAATTCCTCTTCACTAGGTTCCCTCCAAAAAGGTCTCCTATAAAGGGGATTTGGAAATAACCAATTTGATATACTACTTGAAGATGGATCAATATCTTGGTCACCAATTCCCTCTTGTGACCTAGGCATAAACTAATGCTAAAACAACTCAACCACACAAATTAGTAACTTCAATAAGGGTTGCTAAGGAAACATGAATAGCAACCCAAGAACATATCACACAAGGTAACTAATAAGCTAAACAAACATTTGAAAAACAATCTAAACAAGTTATGGCACTGACAAGAGTTTAAAGTTAATTATTAGCTATATTGCCTTCCCTGGCAACGGCGCGAAATTTGACGAGGCTAATTTAACGCGTCGTTAAATCCGCTAATTAGTTACGGTCAAATAACAAATTTATATCTCCTAAACAAACACAAACTATCTTAAATAAAGGTAGTAAATGGTAAGAATAGGGTCGAACCCAAGAGAAGGCGGGATTAACTAAATTAATCTAATCTAGACTCTTGCTAAAAGCCAATTAATAAAACTAATTACTAATTAATTACTCTAATCACAAATTAAGACACTAATTAAGACAAAACCTTAAATTAATTACAAACTATGATATTAACAATGACAAAAACATGTAGGATAACATATAGGGAGAAAGTTTGATTGGAGAAATTCATTAACAAGTCTAAAATAACCAACAAATACTAAAGATTCAAATATTCAAATATAGAGAAACAACTTAGTGTAATTTTCCTAAGTTCCCAACAATTAGCAAAGTAAAGACTCTTCCTTTCCTCTCTTCTCTATTTATGTAATACAAGTTTCTAAGAAATTAGTCAACATGGATTAATTCAACCATGGAAAACCCTTTACCAACCAATTTACACCCATTAAAAAATGAGCCCAAATCAAAGATGCAAGCTTTATGAAGAAAACTAAAGAAACAAGCTAGAATCATGTAATAAAACATTAAACCATGTTCTAATCACACAATAAACCAAATTCCACTCAAAAGATTCCAACTTTAAACCCAAGTTACAATCTTTCAAGATTACTTCAACAATATCAAGACAAATTAACCAAATTTATCAAGACAAAGCAATAATTAAACAAAAACTTGCTAAGATGGTTAGTCTCAACAATAATTCATTCAACAATGGAAAATAAACATGAGAAAATGGTATTAAATAAAGAAGAAGAGGTTCAAGAGTCTTACAATGCTAAAAGAGGAAAACTTGTTCCAATTACACTAAGAAATGTAAGATTAGCTACCTATAATTCAAGAATTACAACCCAAAATAATGAAGTTCAACTCAAGTTACAAGTCAAAATGAAGAACCAAAAATTGAGAGAATTCTAATGTGTTTTGTTGAGGAATGTTGTGGAAGTGCATGGTCTCCCTCTCTCTCTACAATCTGGCTCTTTTATACCCTTGGCTCGAAAACCTAGGGCCTTCGAGAAATGGGCCTCAAAATGACAAGGCGGGAAATGAAGAAACACCTGTCCCAGACCAGGACGCTGGCAGCGCTCACGGACGCCAGCAGCATCGTATGACGCCGGCAGCGTTTGACACTGCTGTAACACCCGCAAATGTACCCTATTTTTATATTGAAAATATTATACGGATACTTTTCAGCGAAATTTAGTTTTAGTTAGATTTAAATTTCCCGTGTCGAATTTAGAATTTCCGAGTTCGTATTTGGATTTTACGCGAGATTTCAAGTGAATCACGTCTTAAGGCGTCTTTGACTTTTCTTGACTTTTTCCACTCACTCTCTACTTATACTAACCCTAACCTAATTCTTCCTCACAACTCAACTCCTTCTTCCTCACTAAGAAAACCCCAAAAGCTTAGTTTTCATTTTGATCCGTCTTAGAATCGTCATAACTCTTTCATTTCTCGCTCAAATTCACGTAAGTTCGTCTTATTCTTCCCCTCTCATCTTCCTCTATCCGTATTGGTAATAAAATTACCGTCTTTCTCGCTTTTCAATTTACCCGTCTTTCTCAAAGGTGAATTATATTCATCTTTTATTATCTAATTGTAGGTGGAGACTAGGAAGTCTTAGAAATCGTTTGAAGACGCGTAAAGGTAACGGTGAAGGGTTACTCGGTATCATTTACATGTATTCATGTGTTTTCTATGTTAGAAATCGTATTTAGAATATGGTTAGTAATCTTAGGAATTGTATTGTTGATGATGGTTGTTGTTAGTTGATAATTGATATGAGAATTGATGATTTGTGATGATATATGATATTTGTGTTACGCCTTTGTGAAATTGTGAAATTTGTGTGATCCGTGCCTGCCAGTTTTCCCTAGTCGACTGCAGTTTTCTTGCACTTACCCCTTTTTGTAAAATGATCATATCTCCTTTGTTACTTGCTTGTTTTGGGCCTGTGACATCCCGTTGGAACCGTAAGAGGATAAGCTATTACCTCCATTTGGAATTTCTGCATTTGCATGTCTATAACTCTAGTTATGACCGTTTGACGTGGACCCTTGTTTTAGTTGGTTTCCAAACAACGTTGTTTTGGAGAGGGGATCTATGTTTCTTATTTATTATACTTCGTAAACTTGTTCTAATGCTTATGTATCATGTATTGATTCATTTTTATCATGGTTAAATTTATATAATTCCCTATTCTCATGTTTTGTGACGGTTTTTGGTATGTCCCACTTTGAGTCGGTTTTTACAAATGTTACGGTTTGAGCACTATTTTGTTATGTGCTTTGTACTCTCATTCCCTTGGCTACCTTCCACGTTCGTAAGGCTGGAATGTCGGAACGGGGATGTATCCTACTGCTTAATTGCATGTGTTAGTGGGCATACGACGACGTTGTTGGGAGGCGAACGCTATGCGTTGATCGACCCGGACCGTCAAATGTTGTGTACTTGCGAGGTGGTGTTATTTGCATGTAGCGTACCGCTTGTTATGAGGCTTGAGCTCTTTTCCGCCTCTTTCGTGAATTATATCGACCGAATTGGGGGGGTACTAGGCGTCTTTGATTGACCGAGTCTTGGGATGCGAAATGTCATCGCATGTCGAACCGGAAAATGCGATTCGAGAGTCTGCCAGATTGAATAGGACCGTATTATTATCGTCGTCTCTACCGGGAGGAAATTAGTCCACATATACGAAATGAATTGAATCGTGTATGCGTTCAGGGAATATTTTATCCCGTGGATGCCTTTTATCATACTTGCCATGTACACGGTGCTAGTGCGTTTCATTTACCGTGAGAGATGTCGTCATTGTGTCGGTGTGTTTGGATGGATGATTACATGAATGATTATATGATTGATCATTGCATGACTTGGCATGGTTTGTTTTTCGAGTCTCAATCTTATCAAACTTATACCGCTAACGGTGAGATGTAAGCCCTAGTGAGCGTATTCGGTTGCCTAAGAGTGTCTTCCCTGAGTCTTTGTATAACATGATGGATTCGGATTGTACTTCATATGCTCTTATCATTATATATTGAATTGCCTATCTATCCTTATCGTATTTCACATGTATATCTATATATGCATGCTTCTACTTTTGTATTTCCTTTTATGTACGTTTAATGTGATATGGCTGGGAGAACCCGGAGTTACTCCCCACTGACTGTGGCGTTCATATTTTTCATGGATGAATAGGTTGCTTGATTGGATGGCTTTTTGCTTGGTATTTTGGGTTCGGGTGTGAGCTAGCGGGCGTGGTCCCTGGATTGAAACACCTCTAGACGATTTTAGCTAGTTGCTAATAACGTTGTTGTTGGCTAACATTTTAAGAGACTACGTCTCTTGTAGTATTTTGTATTTGGTTTGTAACATCTGACACTCTTCGTATTTTCTATTGGCATGTAAAAAGTTTTAAAAACACCATATTTCCGCTTTTCAAATCACATGCTTTTATGTTTTATTTCCGCATTCGCGAGGGTTGTCACAACTGCCACTTTTTACTCTTGGTTGCCCGCCTTGAATTTCGTTGACCCCTTTGAATGCTAGTCTCGCATTGACTTCCATTGACCCTTTGGACTTGCTTTTCTTGCATTGATAATTTGCTCCTAGCCCATTCCAATTTTCGGGTTTGGTCTCTAGTCTCGGGTTTGACTTTGACTTTTGTTGACTTCCGGGCTTGACTCCAAAATTTGACTTAAAAATACCAAATAATAAAATAATTACAAGGACTAAGGTTAGCATAAAACGATGCTAACGACCCGTAACAAGTACATTAAATAGAACTAATAAACACTACTAAACACGAAACATTTTGGTGTTGACACAACTCAAGAACAAACGCACAGAGTGCTGCGCCTCTTTCAGAGGACGCGTCACATGCTGCGCCTGTTCTGAGTTGGATTTTGTCTCTGAACTTCTTGATTTGCTCCGACGTAGTTTAATTATATAAGTAATCGACTACTAACTCTAATATTGCTGTTAATCCGTTTAGTCTTTCTTTTCTTCAAAGCTTTCCTTTTGGGTATATTTCTGACATAGATCCCGTATCTGTTGTAATCTTTGTAATAATTCTTGTAATTTTTTATTTAATTATTTTATTGTATGCTTTATCACATGTAATCAACCTTAGATAATTGCTAAATTACGTGTTCACAGACATAATCTAAGCTCACATGCTAGGGTTAAGACATGGATGTTGCATTGCATGCATATAACCGACTACATATCGAGTACAGAAGAGTTTCCCTAATTTAGTAGAGGCCGATATCGAGGCGGACGGGATTAGGTGTTTGATTAAAGAACTTCCTAATACGTACCCTCACCCCTTACTCCAGATCTCTGTGAACATCCGAGTTCATTGGCATCCACGAGAGTCATTCTAGACATAGAATGCTAAGGGTAACGAGTTCTTAGAGTTCATGTCATCGCTTTATGTCTTGACATGTCATGAAGTATTCGAACGGTTCCAACTTTCCACAAAAGTTGGTGGCGACTCCACAAATGCATATTTCTACGCTTGTCCCTCGTTTCTCCATCAGTGGCTCCACGTGCGCCACTGCCTCGCAAAGGTTCGCGAACCCGTGTATCACATTTTGGCGACTCCGCTGGGGATTATACACTTACGTGTACCCAGCGTGAAACTTGAATAAGTTTAGGGGATAGTACGTATGAGATAGCCGTCTGTTTTCATTACTCGACCTTCCTAGGCCTAATCCAACGCTTTCGACCAATCGTCCTGTCTGGACGGTCCAAATTGTTATATGGGCCTAAGGATGGATAGCGATTGACGTCAACCATACCACTGCGTGTACTCATGTTAGCACCAAGGGCTTTCACTACTCAGTGGAATGGACTAGGAGCCGGCCTTACTCATATTTGGCGCGGACCTCTCCAAAACCTTGGGTTTGATTGCTTGGTATGACAACCCACCCTTTAAGCAAAAACCATTTTAAATGCACTCAGCATACCGTTATTATGCCTATTTAAATGTGTATAACCTTTACATGATCACCACTTTGTAAATAAACCATGACAAAATTTTCAAAATCAAAATCCTTTTTTAAACTGTAAAATATTTTCAAGGTGGCTTAAAGTAGCGCGAAATGAGTCAAAACTCTGTCCAAGTGTCTAGTCAAAATAATTTTTCCACTTCAAGTCAACACTCCTACAACCACTCTACGGTTGTCTAAGACAAACATTTCCAAACCAGTCATTTTCAATACTCACTAAGCACAGTAGCACACTCCTACTTCACAAGTTGAGTCGTTCTCCACTTCGAGTCGTCACTCACTTCCAAACTACTTTTTTTCAAAACTCACTTAAACAAAGTGGCACACTCACACTTCATAAGCCGAGTCTTTTTGAGTAAGTGTGTTAGATTGGTCGATCGTATTCTGATTCGTTGTCGGTCTCCGGCTCAGTTTGCAAGATGTCGGGAGCTAGTCAAGAAAATATTCGTGCATCAAACTAGAATGGTAATGATCAAGTCCTAGCTGCGCTCATCCATCTCCAGGCAAGTCAAGACCAAACTTATGCTCGCCTCAATGCCATAGAAGATCGAATTGTCGCCATAGAAACTAAACTTCCTCCTCTATACATTCCTCACAGTGTGCATGGTGACTTTCCACCTTCTGTGGGACAACCAGAAGTCAATCCCAAGGGGGTTCCTACCGAAGCTGAAATGAGACTCCAATACTTGGAGGAGAAACTAATGTATCTCAAAGGAGATGAAATTTATAGCGAGAACAATGGCAAGTATGAAGCGGTGAACGCACAATTGCCAACCAACTTCAATATGACTGACATCCCAAAGTTCAAGGTGCATGAGAATCCTTTAAATCACATTCGAGTCAATAAGCGCACTTTAGAGGTTCTTACCCAAAATAAGAAAGAAGGATTCACCGACATCCTAAATAAGCGAAGGAAAACTATCACACAGCTTGTTGAACATCCAGATGAAGCTACTCTTGTAGAGAAATTCGTGGACATCTTGAGACCTGTTTATGCAAACCATCTGAGGTACCAAAAAATAAGGTCTTCCAATGATTTGACTGTGCTAGGAACAAGAAGTAAAGACGATATCGGAAAAGAACTCTTGTCCAAAATGGTAGGTCGTGGGTATCAAGGCTCAACGAGTCATTCTTATGGCTCAGTTAACAAGGCTGGTAAAGTCAACCCTGTTGAAATGCCTAGGAAGAATAACCAATCTAAGGAATTCACTGACATCGGTGACACATATTCCAATGCCTTGAAAAGGCTAACGCAACAAGGCAAACTACAACCTATAGGACCTACACCTCATCCGGAAAATAAAGATAGGTTCTGGGATAGAGACGCTTACTGCAAATATCATAGAGGCAAAGGACACGATACAGAGAAACGCTACAAGTTGAAGCATGTCCTTCAAGATATGATTTCCATGTGTTAGAAAGTGAAAAAGAGACGATGAAGAGAGAACCAGAAGACAACAAATTCAAATCAGAATTGGCGTCGGAGTCGGAGTCGGAGTTGGAGTCGGAGTCAGAAGTCCCCGGAGAGTCTCCTACTGCTGTCACCCCCATCGCTCAATTCCTCCTAGCTTAGTGTCAAATAGTAAAAGTAGCTTGCGATATGTCCCAGCAACCGTTTGTATTCACTATATTAGCTTTTATTAATAAATATGACCATCCTAGTCCTCTTTGAGTTACAAATGAGCACATGTACTTTTTGTTAGTCACTTGTACTACTTTTTGCCCTTAACAAGTGGAATAGACTTGAAATACTTTAAGTCATATCTCTTTAGTGTAGATCACTCGACCTTTTAGAATGAGCCTTAACGAGGGCATGCATTTACCACCTTGTCCATATCCTGTGGTGTGAAAATCCCTTAATCGCCGTGTCTCTAATTGACCTTTAGGTTTGGAGACTTCATCTTTTTACCCGATTCGTCAGATCCTATATGACTAACAGAAATTGCATCCTATGCCAAACATTTTGATACTCTCACCTGAGGATCAAATTTTTTTTTAGTGAAATCGTACCTAAACTCTCACAAAATCAAACCAAACCAACAAAAAATGCTAACAATCCCAAATCAAAAGTCTCAAAGATTCAAAAATTCACGAGACAAGACAAACAGAAGTGTCGAAAACCAATAAAAGTCTCTCCAGTCAAAACCAACAAACAAAACAAAATCCGTCAAGTAGTCATCTTTTCACAAATTTCAGACGAATCGACTCACAGTTACATTGTCTCCATGCCTTTCGCTATGATCCTTTCATTCATCTAGGTGAGAGAGAGAGAGATAACACAGATCTTCAGTGTCTTCTAAAACCATAAAACCCCCTACTCCATTCTGTTTCCTTTCACCCTCTTTTAGCATCTAAGAATTCGACAGATGTACAGTAAGCTTATACGGTCATAAAAGTATTTTGTTTCTATAGAATTAGTTTCACGTAAATTGCCAAACTTGTTAATGCAAAAAGGGAAGAACTCATCCAAATTCTCAAAGAACAAACAAAGTAACGCGCCTCGCGTAGCCCACGTGCTGTTCACGCAACACGAAATAAAACCGTCCCTTCGCTAGTTAAAACTAACGTCGCCATGCTCTTGCATTTTGACATTTGGATATCTTCATGTCATTGAAATCCTCAGCTTCTCAACATGGCAAGCATGAGGATGTGTCAAGACAACCTAGGGTACGATATCAACCTTGTATTTCCTAATCCTCTTCGGGTTGGAGACACAAATCGACATTGCGCCAAAATGAGCTTACTTATTCAGGGGACTCATTTCACTCTTTTTACTCTTATACATTTGCAACAAATAAACATTTCGTCTGTTACAAAACCGCGTTTTTCAAGCCAATCTTTCATTTTGCGTCAGTTTAGGCCGCCAACATGCCAACGGTATAATTTGTGTAATTTCTATGTGATGTGAATTTCGGCAGCATGACGGCATAACCGTCGTCTACCAAACCTGTTTATTTTCAGACTAACCTGCAGGGACAGAAAACATTCAGCAGCAGAAACACTCAGGCCCTCAAATACAACCAAAAGAGGCATTTACATCAAGCTGGGGGCTCTCACTCAAGACAGAGTCAAAATCCAAATCTGAGGGCTATCGCCCAAAACAAAAACTCATAAACAGGGGCTCTCGCCCAAGCCAAAGCTAGGCAAAAGCCAAAGCCAAAGCCAATGCGAAAGCAAAAGCCAAAGCCAAAAGCAAATACAAAATTCGGCATCCAGTTCACAATCCAAAACAAAGTCCAAAATTCAAAAATGTGGGCTCTAGCCTAAGACTAGATCCAAAATATGCAAAAACAAGCCAAAATGTACAAACTAACAGCAAAACACAACTAATCCTCATAACTAAGCCAAGTTAGAACCGCGAGAGCGACAATCTCAGTGTCTATGCTCTGCTGCTCCAGTAAGAAACAAACTATCTCTCTCCAGATTCTGACAGCTCGCGCTCCAAGACTCTCGGCTAAGAAATGCCACATTTCAAATCACTTCATCTCAAAATACAAAAAAATGGACAAGGAAGAGAGGTTCATACCTGTCAATTCCGGCCACCTACGAGTGTCTCAATGGTTGTAACCCTCAGCCGAGACGGTGCCACCTACATTCAAATCAAGTGCATTCCTTGCAATAGCCTAAATTGGAAAATTGTACTCCAGCACCTCGAGCTAAACTGGGGGCTTGACGTCTGCCACCTCAATCTCCTACAGACAGCATAAGAAGAACATTGACTCTTCTGTCCTTCATCGCTGGTCACGTCAAATAATCCCCAACGATTTGAAGCAACGTCAAGCAATGTCAAACAAATCCCCAGCGATTTCAAGCAACATCAAGCGATTCCAAACAACGTCAAGCAGCGATTGCAAGCGATGTCAACCAACCCCCGGCGGAGTTGCAGCTCTTGTTGCGCCCTCTCCATAAGAGAGCTCTACTCAGGAGTTTGGTTATTACAAGTTTGTTGCTTGTGGGCCCAAATCCTTTTCAATATATCTATCCCCATCAATCTGCCTGAAGACAGTCACTGACAGATTCTCACGTACGCTCTATTCCAACGAGAGTTCGCCTGAAGACAAACGCAGGAAAATTCTCACAACATGCTCATTCAACGGCAGGAAGACTCTAAAAAACATACGCCTTTTCAACGGCTGGTGAGCCTCACTACACGCCTTTTTTAGAAGCTGGAGAGCATCATCACGCGCTCTTTCCCCAACGAGAGTGCGCCTCAAATAGAAGCAGGAAGATTCTCACAACGTGCCCTTTCAACGGCTCGCGAGCATCATCACGCGCCCTTTCAACGGCTGGCGAGCCTCATTACGCACTTTATCCCTAATGGGTGGCGAGCCTCACTACGCGCCCTTTCAATGGCTGGCGAGCTTCATTACGCATCCTATCTCTACTCAGCGGCTGCCAAGCCTCATTACGTACCCAATTCAACGGCTGACGAGCTTCACGATGCACCTCATCCCAAATAAGAATATTCTTGGGTATGAATCCTTCTTATGGCTCGCGAGCTTTCGTATGTTTAACTAAAGGAATATAAACGACCCTCATCGACAGTGGACAGACTTTAAAAATGTTCCCGACGACAGGTCCTTGGATCAGAACCCTTGAACAGCCTCGCGTCACCATAGTCATCAGGTTTTAATCTTCGATTGACCTGATGGCTATACTTTGACTTTTGCCTTGTCCAAGACTCGGTCAAAGTGGGGGCTCTATAGATACCTTGAATTTACACCTTCCGCCAATCAACAATTGATGATTGGGCTGCATGTTTGGTATGCGAAACGATATATGAAAGTTCAGAAGTTTGTCCTCAAGTGATAGCTCAATCACTTGTGTCTACCCCTTGGTCGTCATTTATGTGCCGATATGGTCATTTCGACAGTCATTAGAGTCATTTTGGAGTCCGCGTCCAAAACTGTTTTATTTTTTATAAACCGTCTTTTAAAACCGTGCCTGAACGCTTGAGGATATTTCGGATATTTTATTACTTTAAAACTTATCTTTCTTGGTTAAATATATCCGTATTTTATTTAGGAAGAATTTGAAATCTACCGTAATTCCATAAAGAAACGCGAAAATGTTTCTTTCAAAGTAGGAAACTGCTTGAGAAATGACGCATCGGGCGGTGTGCCTCTTCCAAGGGTCACAGTTCCTATTGCGCCTCTTCCCCAGCTAGTTTTGCCTATTTCTGGAATATTTTTAAGATTTATTTCCGTGTTCGAGTTATTCCAAAACTCTTAGGATTTCTCCCTATATAAGGAGAGGTTCGTGCACACTTTCAAGGCATGCGTGTGTTCCGCCCCTTCTTTCTCTCTCTTTGCATTCTAGACCTTCCTCTAAGAATTTTGACATCTACGTGCTTGATCAATCGACCATGTAAGCTCAGATCCTTCTGGGTACCCGTTATATTTTGCATAGACCTACCAATTTCACCAATTACACTTACTAAATTTAACTAATCAATTTTTGATCCTCTTAAGAGGGCACTTTCTTTGCACTCGAGTCGCGCTATCGCTAAAACGCAACTTAGTTAATCTCGTTTCGTCAACATGTAAGTCTGAGGGTGTTTAATCCCGTCTTTTGTATTTTATTTTGTATTTCGCCTATGCAAGATCCATGTCGGATTTTTGTCAAACCTTTTCAAACTTGTTTTATTAGTTTTATTCAAATCACATTTTTGTATACTTCGTCTTAGATCCCTAATAGTCAATATTAGCGGGTTTTTGTCGTCTTTTAGATTCATCCATTTCTAATCTCTAGATTTGTCTTTGATATATTTATTATAATTAATCTATTAAATTACCATCAATTCGACTTGTAGATCAATAATAAACCGTAAATACACAAACGAATACTAAGTGATTGTGATTCTTGCTTCACAGCCAGAACCCAACTCAAGAACAGACGCATAGAGTGTTGTGCCTTTTCCAGAGGACGCATCACACGCTGCACGTGTTTGGGTTGGATTCAGTGTCTGAACTTCCTGATTCGCTCCGACGTAGTTTAATTGTATATTTAATTGACTACTAACTCTAATATCGCTGTTAATTCGTTTAGTATTTGTTTTTTTCAAATCTTTCCTTTTGGGCATATTTCCGACATAGATCCCGTATCCGATGTAATGTTTCTAATAATTATTTTATAGCTTTATTTAATCATTGTATTGTATGCATTATTTGCCTTTCACATGTAATCAACTTTAAATCCAATTTCGACCTAATTGATTGCTAAATTGCGTGCTCACCAACATAGTCTAAGCTCACATGCTAGGGTTAAGACATGGATGTTGCATTGCATGCATATAACCGACTCGAGTACATAAGAGTTTCCCTAATCATTAGTAGAGGCCGCTATCGAGGCGGACGTGATTAGGTGTTCGATTAAAGAACTTCCTAATACTTCCCTCACCCTTACTCGAGATTTATGTGAACATCCGTGTTCATTGTCATCCACGAGAGTCATTCTAGACATAGAATGCTAAGGGTAACGAGTTCTTAGTGTTCATGTCATTACTTTATGTCTTGACATCGCATGAAGTATTCGAACGGTTCCAACTTCCCACAAAAGTTGGTGGCGACTCCACAATTGCGTATTTCTACGGTTGTCCCTCGTTTGTCTGTCCATGGCTCCACGCGCGCCACGGCCCTGGAAAGGATCGCGAACCCGTTTATCACAGAATACTGACCCCGTTATTGTTTACAAAACTGTGATGATCTGTTGGGGAATGGGAAGCAGGTGATCAGCAGGTAATTTATTGAGCTGCGTTGGGATGTTTAGGGGATCACCATTATTGTGTTGGAGCCAGTGTCCTCCACAGTTAGTGCAATAACATAAATAAATCTCTATAGGTTCACAGGGTATACTTTGTATTGTAATCAGTTGATTAACGTTTATCGATAACGGTTGGCTTGCTAGATAAGTTTGACGTTATTGTCATACAGATGGCGGGGATCAACTGGTCCCTAAAAGTCACACCTAAAGGATGTGTTTGAGAGATGTGATTATTTGAGAAAATAATCATATTGATGCCCTATTATATGACTAAAAGGTTAGTCAGTGTATTTGACTAAAAGGTTAGTCAATGTGATGATGAGACGATTATTTAATAATGATTAAATAAAGTTAGCTGAGACGAATTAACTGTAATTCGTAAATTAAATATAAAAGGTTATATTTAATTGTTGTATATAATGTAAGCTAATTAAACATAAACCGTTATAATTAATTGAAAAATTATAAATATACGGATATTTATAATTAATGATATATTATAATGTCGGTCTTTGACTAATGACGATTATAATATATTACATTATATTAAAAGCTAAAATGACCGGAAAAAGTGTCCAGATACACTCGGGTTTTTCCGGTCAATGGGTAGTTATTTGAGGAGACTAAATCTCCTCATATAATACCTAGGAGTGCCGTGAGCATAGAAAAAAAAAAGAAAAATTCTAACCTAATTTTCTACACTCTCTTGTGCCTCCATCACACAAATCACAAAACCTAAAAAGTTAACAGTAACTTTTAATCATCTTTCTAGCAAAGGAGAAGGGCATATCTCAATCTATCTTGGGTGAGACAATTAGGAGGATATCTACTTTGATATCTGTTCTTAGGCCGATTTTGCTAAGGACCAAAGGTTTAATTCATTTTCTCTATATTTGTATCGTTTTCATATCTATGACTTGCAATTCATATTATATAATTTTGTTATAATCCTAAATTTTAAGGGGATGTAAACAGTTATTTTCCACAAGTGGTATCAGAGCTTTTGCCTACAAAATTATATTATATGTTTTTCATTTTTATGAAATATGAATTTGAGAAAAAATTTTTTTTGATAAAACCGAAAAAAAAAAAAGTTACGGCTGATTTTTTTTTTGTATGCCGTGTGATGTTTTTTTTAGGGTTTTGTTTTTCCATTGTTGATTTATTGATATTGTTATTTTAAAAGGTTAAAATTCAATATAATAAATTTGTACTTGTTTTAATTTAATAAGGATTAGATTAAAAGAAGATAGAATTGTTTTGATTTTGTTGTTGCTATTGTTTTCGGCCTCATTGTTTTAAATTGATAATTTTGCATATTGATTCAATTTTAATGATGTTCAAAGCGATTGTGATTAAATGAATTTAAGGATAATCGATTTAATCATGATTTAGATGTTCATTTTAAAAGGTTAAATTGAATAATCTAGTTTGAATCAATATTTAATAACGATTAGATATTGAATTTTGTACCGATCTAGCAATATTGACAAAAACCGTTTTTTTTTAAATAGTCCGTTAGCTGCTACTGTTCATTATAAAAAAAAAATTTCTGTTTTTTTTTTTCCTGTGCAGCAGGTTTTTGGTTTTAATTTTTTTATGTTTTTGTTTTTCCGGTTTTTTTGTTTAAACCGTGAGAAAGAAAAAAAAATTTTTTTTGGTACTGGTACTGTTCACGTGAACAGTGATCCGTAGAAAAAAAAAATTTGTTTTTTTTTTTTTTTTTTGACATTATAAAGATAATGTTTTATTTGTTTGTTATTGTGAAAAAGTTCACAATAATGATACCCGATTATTTTAAAAAGGTTTAAAATAAAAAATGGATTATGGAAGATTAAAATTGTTGTGGGCAATTAAGGAATTGTCACATAATTTTGATCAGTTTTATGGTGGTTTGGATAATTATTCGACATAATTAATGAATTATGTCTTGTAGAATTAATTTATATAGTTGATGCATTTTATTTTTTGTCGAATGAATGAATGAATGAATGGTTTGATTTACGTTTTTACAATTGGTTGAAAAATGTAAATCCTAGTGTGGCCTTAGTTAATCATGTTTTCGTAATGATGGAAACATGGTTTGGATGTAATTTTGAGATCTCGAATCTCCTTTTTATTTTTCTTTTAATTATGTTTTGGAATTAGAATGTAAATAGGTTTATTTTGTAATTTTTAAATGTAATTTTAAGAAGACTAGAGACGGAGATCGGATGCTCACTCCCGCTACATAGACCAAGATGAGACAAAGTCAAGCTTCTCGGGTCTATAAGGATGGATTCCAAACTTGTATTTACTGTTCATTTTGGTAGTTAGGCCACACTAGGACCGTTGTAATAGTTTACGATTTTTTTTTTTTATTCTTTTGCTTTTCTTTCACATGTTAAATAACTGCATCATATTCCGCCTAAACCAAACCACCTAAATTGCATGAAAAATGATTCATATAGTTTTGAATTTTCATCTTAGACATACAGATGTCACTCGTTCATAGGGTCATCACCTTAGTCTAAATCATTCACGAAATGCTAGATATTTGTTCACTTAAAATGAATTAAATTTAAGATGATGGGATCTTCCTCTAAAATGAAAATTGAGATTAGTCTTTATAGGAAAAACTTCTATGAACCCCTTCTTCGTCGGAAGTCATAATATGACCCCTTCTACGTTCGGTAAGTAGTGAGTGTTGACCTATTTTACCTCAACATTGTAGTACGAGTAATATCTCGGGATTATAGTGGACTAAAAGATAGAATTTACTGAAATTTATCGACCGAGAATTGTAAAGGTAGAATTAGCCAAGAGGTTGGCTTATCAATTTACAGAAATTGAGTCTTGGGATCATTTATATAATTCTTGAGGGAGGTCAATTGTATAAATGCATGAGTCATCGCATTAAACATTTTTTGCATTAAGACTTAATTTTAAAACGATGAAACTTATCATAATTTTTCTTCTTTTCACAGTTTCTTGAATCCGTTATATACAGATATAACTGCTAAAATAACAAATGGCTGGAAGTACAGACGACCCAATGCCAAGTGCTACACTCGCTCGCGAGTCCTGGCTAAAGATCTTTATGTACAACATGAATCAGTCCACGCGACTGAAGAATGATGGGTCAAACTTTGCGGACTGGGAGGCGGCATTACGGAATGCTGCCATTGCTGACGGTAAGCTCAAGTACTTGACTGAGCCACTACCGACTAACCCAGGCCCCAATGCAGGAGTCAATGCATCACTTGCTTATAGTGATTTCGTAATGGAGGCGGGTGCGTTAAAGAACGTACTCATCTTTTCAATGGAATCAAATTTGCAAAGGCGATTCATTGCCCAGGGTGCAAACAAGATTTTCACCACTCTCTCTAACGAGTTCTCGAAAGCTCCGAGGATCGTTAGCTATGAGTATACCTGTCGCTTCTTTGAAGCGAACTCCAGAAGAGCCAAGCGGTTAGCCCACAAATTCTTGCTATGATCGAGAATGTCGAGAAGCTGGAGGCTCTTGGTTGTAAAATCGATGAGACGATCATTATTGATCGACTGCTTCATTCACTTCATGATGGTTTTGCCCTTTTTAGGGCAAATTACTATATGAATGATATGAAGAAAAGTCTTCATCAGCTCCACTCACTTCTCGTACAGACGGAGAGTGATCTGAAATTGAGTGGGAGTGTGAAACAGGACGTTCTCATGATTAACAACAAGGGTAGGGGTAAGGGCAAGGCTCAAGCTGACCTAGCTGTAGGGAAGCCAAAGTTCAAAAAGCCAGGAAAGGTCAAGAGTGGGCCTGGTGAGACTAGCGGTAGCTCACAAGGCAAGACAAAGAGCAAAGATAACGTGGAGTGCCACCATTGCCACAAGACTGGGCATTGGAGGCGGAACTGCCCCGTGTATGCTGAAGACGTAAAATCAGGCCGCGTCACTCCTGTTGGTACGTCATCTTTTATTCATATGATTGAGATTAACCATGCAAGTTTCGTAACTTGGGTACTAGATACTGGTTGTGGTTCTCATCTGTGTAATCATTTGCAGGGCCTAAGAAGCATCACAACTCTCGCAAAGGGTGATGTGGACCTGCGAGTGGGGAATGGAGCTAGAGTTGCTGCCGTTTCAGTTGGAACATATGTAATCCAACTCCCTAGTGGTTTTGAGTTATTGCTGAATAATTGTTACTATGTACCCAGTTTGTCGAAAAACATTATTTCTGTTTCCGTACTTGATAAGGACGGTTTTTCGGTTTTAATAAAGGATAATAGCTGTATTTTCTCTTTAAACGATATGATTTATGGTAAAGCTGTTTCCATGAATGGAATATATGTTTTAGATCAAAGCACAGATATAATGCATGTGAGTAATAAGAAAGCAAAGGTTGGTGACAAAGATCAAACCTATCTATGGCATTGCCGTATGGGACACATAAATGAAAAATGCGTGAAAAAGCTCATTGATAATGGGACTATCTCCCCATTTGACTCTGAATCTTTTGGCACGTGTGAATCATGTCTCATAGGCAAAATGACTCGAATTTCCTTCAAAGGTGTTGGAATGCGCGCTGCTGACCTATTAGGACTCATACATACTGATGTGTGTGGACCTATGTCAAGCAACGCTAGAGA